>JAJPUD010006249.1:46744-75486 GCA_023553655.1 Myrmecobius fasciatus | reverse complement strand
AAAGAAAGAAAGAAAGAAAGAAAGAAAGAAAGAAAGAAAGAAAGAAAGAAAGAAAGAAAGAAAGAAAGAAAGAAAGAAAGAAAGAAAGAAAGAAAGAAAAAGAGGAAGAGAGGAAGAAAGAAAGAAAGAAAGAGAGGAAGAAAGGAAGGAAGGAAAGAAGGAAGAAGGAAGGAAGAAAGAGAGAGAAAGAAAGAGAGAAAGAGAAGAAGGGAAGAAGGGAGAGAGGGAGGGAGGGAAAAGGGAGGGAAGAAGAAAGGGAGGAAGGAAAAGAGGAAGGAAGGGAGGAAGGAAGGGAGGAAGCAAAGAAGGAAGGAAGGGAGGAAGCAAAGAAGGAAGGAAGGGAGGAAGGAAGGAAAGAAGGGAAAAAAGGAAGGAAGAAAAAAAAGGAAGGAAGGAAGGGGCTCCAAGTCCAGGAGGTATCACTCCTATTTGTCTCCTTACATGCATATTTCTGTACCTTTATGCTTTAAATTTGAGCCCACTCTCCCTAGGAACCCAATGTATGAAGGAGGAAGAGCATAGTCCTGGTCTGATGAATGTTTCCATACTTCTGTCCTTATATATCTTTTCATTAAATCATTGAATCATTAGATGTTGACTTGTTGATATTGTGAAACACATTGGATGAGAGCTGAATAGAACATACTACAGAACAAGAAAACTTGTTCCCTCTAAGTAACTCTCTAAAACCCTCAGAGGAGAAGGAATCAGCCACCCTTCAGCAGATCCAACCAGTCAGTGCCAGGGAGGGCTGGGAGAGGGAGCCCAGAGAGGACTGCTAAAAAGAAACAAACTCATAATAGAGACAGTTTCATAATCTTCATTTTCTCTTCTTTGTTTAGGATGTCTCTTGATGATTGTCAGGTTTGTAATTTTTAAGAAATTGTTTCAACAGGACTCATTGACTGACTAGAAGTAGGTTTTGAAAGAGATGAATGAATCCAAGAAAGTCTAAGGCTGGATGGCAGAGAAAGTAATGGTGTTATTGTTGTTAATAGTAGAATGAAAAGAAATTAAGGTAAGTTCTGAAAAATGAAGTCAAGTCCTAGCTCTCCTACTTATTTGATATATGACTTTGGATAAGTCACTTTGCTTCCCAAGGCTTTAGTTTTCTCATATATAAAATGAAAGGGTTAAAATTCAGTACTTTAAAAACCCTTATTGTGTTATGAACCTCTTTGGCAGATGGATAAAGTCTATGAACCTATTCTTTTTTTTTCCTGAGGCAATTGGGTCACACAGCTAGGAAGTGTTAGTTGTCTGAGGTCAAATTTGGACTCAGGTCCTCCTGACTTCAGGGCTGGTCCTCTATCCACTGTGCCTAGTTGGCCCTGAACCCATTCTTTTAAAAAACAGTTTGTCATTTTTATTTTTTCAAGTTATCTTTTAAAAAATCTTTTCCTCCCTCCAAACTCTATTCCTTCTCCCATTGAATAAATTTTAAAAGAAAAGAAAAGGAAAATCCTTGTTACTTAACTGCCTAGATTGGCAAATCAAATTCCCACATTAGTCATGTCCACAAAGTATGTCTCTTTCTGCAACTTAAGTTCATTGCTTCTCTTTCAGGGGGCAAGTGGCCTTTTCATTCTCATTATTATGAATTTGTGATTAATCATTGCCTTGATCAGAGTTCTAAAGTTTTTCATTCTTTTTTTATAATGCTATCATTGTACAAATTGTTCCCTTATTTCTGTTCACTTTGATCTGTACAAGTTCATAAAGATCTTTCCAGCTTCCTCTGATGTTGTCCATTTCATTATTTCTTATGACACAATAATATTCCATTACATTCATATGCCACAGTTTGTTTAGCTATTCCCCAGTAGGAGGACATGCACTTACTTTCCAATTTTTGACTACTACAAAAAGAGTTACTATAAATATGTAACAGTGATTATCCTGGCCCTCGCTGCCTGGAAGTCATACATGTTACATTTCACCTTCCCCAAGGTTTTCTGGTACCCTCAAAGATTCTTAAGGGTATCTAATCTCTCTGTCATTTGCTCAAGCTCCCCCCAATTATGTTCCCACAATTTTAGGGATCCATTTAACTTCCAGTTAGTTAGTCAATCAATAAATATTTAATAAGCATATACTCTATGCCAGGCACTGTGCTAACCATGGGAATACAAAAAGAGGCAAAAGACAGGAGCTCACAATCCAGTGGGGAATACAACAAGCAAACATGTACAAACAAGCTATATATAGGATAAATAGGAAATGATTAAAAGGTGAAAGGCATTACAATTAAGGATTGGGAAAGGTTTCCTATAGAGCCTAGCTTTTAAATTGTGGATCATGATGTTATATGGGCTCATGTAACTGAATGTGGAAGTCATGAAGTTCTTATTTATTATCAGTAAATGTTTGGTTTACATACCTATTGTATATACCTATATATGTGGATTAACATAAAAACTTCTAAGGAGAAAAAGGGTCGCAAATAGAGAAAGTTTAAGAAGCCCTGCTATAGAAGATGAGATTTTAGTTGAGATGTTAAGGAAGTCAGGGAAGCCTGGAGGTAAAGATGAGAAGGGAGAATATTTCAGTCATAAGAGACAGAAAGTTCCATTTAACCATTCCTTTTACAAAAAAATTTACTTCAAAGATACAGCAAGAAGAAGCATATAAACACTCAACCCCTAATGAGGGCATAATCCACCACCACTGTACAGCCTCATTCTCTGGAGAGCGAAAAGGAGGGGTTCCTAGCCAACATAGCATATACAAGATAGTACTCCCAATTTCCAAGTTCAAAGCCTTCCTGAGTTTACGTCCTGACATCCTGGCTTCTCAGGGCTTCCCTGCTGGATAGACAGAAACATCTGTCTTGGCATCCTGCCTCCAAGGTCGTCATGGCAAATGCCCAGATTCAAGAACTCCACCACCTGTGCTTAGAGCTGAGAAGCACAATCAAAACAGACTGAAAGCCTGAGCTTTCTTTCTCAGGGCCATTGAGTCTAAAGGGATAGGGTGGAAGGAGTAGGAGAAGTCGCCCTTCCTCCACCTGCAGCCCAGTGTATTGTGCCTAAGCTTTGAATGAATAGGACTCCCAGGATGCTACTGGAAAGAAAGAATAAGTCTTAAAGGTGCCTCCTTTCCAGTTTTCACTGACCAATGACAAGAGGCTGCTCCCTTCCACATGGTAGGGAATCCCAGAAGTAGGTCCCTGCCATCTCCCACTTGGGAGCGTCTATCTTAGATGATGTAGACATGACAAGAATGGCCCAGTACAAAGATTCCTTTGATCTTTCTTTGATTTCTTTGGGATGAAGGTTTAAGAGAGGTACGGCTGGGTCCCAGGGACCAGCATTTCTCTGACAGGTTCTTTCTTCCCACCACAACATGGGCCAGACTTTATCCAAGAGAAGACCAAGCTGACAGAGGAATTTAATTGATTAAATGATTGAGCTTGGCTTCCCTGATGAAGCTTCCTGGTCATCTAAAGAACAAAAAATCCCAGTCACACAGAACCTAAGCCTATTGGATACAGTGGATTTCTGAGTCCAAATTAGATAGACTCTTTTCCATGTGGAGCAAAAGGTTGGGCGTGAGAGCCATGTCCAAAGGATCAAAGCACCACGATGTTCTTGTCGCATGGCTTTGCTTTGTTAGATCAAAGTAGATTTCCTTGTGTTAAATGTTCAGAGATGTACAAGCATCTCATTTTGTCCCAATTTTGAAGCTGAACTAAGAGGACACTGGAGTTATGTTCTATCTCCAAACACAGTTTAGAGACTTTCTGGGCATAGTTCCAAATTGCTTTCCACAATGGATAGACCATTTCATAGCTCTATCAACAGTATATAAGTGTACCTGTTTTCCCACAGCCCCTCTAACATTTATTATTTTCCTCTTTTGTCATCTTTGCCAATCTGAGAAGTGTGAGGTTGGAATGTTAAAGTTGCCTTAATATGCATTTCTTTAAATTATTAATGATTTAGAACATTTTGTCATGTGGAGCCTTCTCAGAATAAAGTTTTTAAATGAATAAAATAAAATTCATAGAATAACAAAAGAAACTAAATATATTAAAATGCAATTATCAAAAAATTTAGAAAACAACAAATAAGTTCATAGATTTAAAAGCAGGATTACATGATTCTTAAGCCCCCTCCCAACTCTGACATTCTCTATCTAACTTTTGAAAGATTGAACTTCTGTACCTTCTACCTATGTCAAATACTGTTTGTGGTAAGGATTTTCCTCTTAATAGGGGTGGGTTTGAGAAACCCTAGTGTCCTAAGCTCCTATGATGCCTGCCCTGGCCAATAAATAGGAGGAACTCAAACTCTGAGGTTTTTCTTGGTAGGAAACGATGAATCAATAAGTATTATGTACCTACTATGTAACCAGGTACTATGCTAAGTGTTGGAGAATTAAAGACAAAAGTAAAACAGTTACTGTTCTGAGGGATCTTATAATCTTCCAGAGCCCTCCAGGTTGAAATCTCCCTTCTGGGGAGGTAGGACTCTTGATCTAGACTTGTGTGTGTATCATAGGACAAAACCTTCATCAAGGAGCAGCCTGGGTCTGAGTGTAACTCCCACCTAAGAGGCAACTAGCAAGATGCTCAGAGGGGAGCTCTTGTTGGAATCTGGAATTTTGGAAAATGACAAGCAATTGTTGTATTTTATTATTGCAGTTTCTCTCTTCCTTTCCTTACCCTTGGCTTGGTTTTGTTTGGTTACTTATAATTGCTTCCTTTGTCCTCAGCAGAAAGACAGCTCTGAAACAAAATTATTGTTTAAGCAAAAATTTCCTGCTGAGTGAAGCCCAGGCATCTGAGCTCAGCCGATAAACACCATCAGATTCCCTGTCCTCATAGCTGCTCTGTCCTTCCCCCAAGCTCTTCTGCTGAATTGCACAGGGCTGTCAAAGGCTTGAGGGAAGGGGCCTAGATTGCAAAAAAGGAGGGCTACATAGGGAAATGTTAGGAATGGACATTCACTCAAAATGAAACTAAAAGAAGGGTGGGTTTTTTTGATATAACATTGAATTATACAACATAATTCCTTCGCTCAGTCTCCCTACTGTTCTCAGTCAATCAATAAATATCTGCCAAATTCTAAGCACTGTGGTAAACACTGAGGTTACAAGTACCTGTGTTAGCTCCTTTTATGGTGGCAAATAATTGGAACCTGAGAGGCTGCCCATTAATTTGGGAAATGGCTGAACAAATTATGGTATAAGTATGTGATAGAATGCTATTGTGTTGTAAGAAATGATGAAGTAGATGGTGTTAGGAAAAAACCTGGGAAGAAAATCTACAACAAAGCAAAGAAAAGATGGACAGCTCTGAACACGTGTTGTATTTATTATATAGGCTTTCTTGAAATGAAAATTTATTGCTTTATATTTTGAATCCTTTCTTATGTTATGCTGTGCACATGGTAACATTTTGTTTTTTCTTTTCCTGTTTTGTATTTAAGTTTAAAATAAATAAATTTTTAAAAAAGAAAAAAAATCTGTGGAGACTTTTATGAACTGATGCAAAGTTTTGCAAAGAGCAGAGGGCAGTTTATAGACTAATAATTAAGCACAACAATTTTGAATGACTTAGGAACTCTGATCATCACAATGGAACTTAAAATTCCAAAGGACTAATGATAAAATTTTTCAGCCTCCAGGTAAAGAGATGATGGAATCTGATAGTTTTGAAATTTTAAATAGTTTTATATTTTTTGGGGGGGCTCCCTTTGAACTTCCTCACAAACTTAGCCCACACAGGAAGCCTATACTTTTTCAGGATCTTCAGGGGATGACCAGTGGTCTCTTATGTAGAGGGCTTTGTAACCCTAAAACTCTATATTTCAGTTTTTATTATCATTGTTTAAACTTTCTATCTTCTCCCAATTCCTAGCACGGTACTCTGCACACTCAGTCAATGTTTGTTGAATATGAATGTCATCATCATCATTATTATTTTAACATTTGTGCAGCATCATGTGTGCAAAGTGTTTTGAAAACTTTATGTGAATGATTATTATGAATACATTGCCTCACTTTAGCTTCACAACAATCCTGTAAGGTAAATACTACAGGTATTTTAAACTTAGTGACAGTAGAAATAGCCCTTCCTAATCCAGATTCTCATCTGCTGCTGTCCAGACCACAGCTGAATGCTACACCCTCAGAACTGGGCATGGGGACAGCACCATACTGGCTACCAGGAAATATACTGTGGCTGGAGCCAATATTTGATGCTTAGGGTGACTCCAAGAGCTAACAGGGCTGATGTTCCTCACACTTTGACAGATGGGAGACCCCACTACTAGAGTCCTTTTTTTAGATCCATTTCCCCTCTTCTCCTTACCCCAAATATCTTCTCCAGCACCACTGGGTGAGTATCAATTTATACATGGCTTGTGTTTTGTTGAGGTCAGAGGTAGTGATGGAGGAGTCATCCCATAAGGGCTTGAGAATCAAGAAAGCCAGGTAAGAAAAAAAGAAATGCTTTAAAAAAATTTATTAAAGCTTTTTATTTACAAAACATGTGCATAGGTAATTTTTCAACATTGACCCTTCTGTTCCAAATTTTCCCCTTCTTCCCCCCACCCCCTCCCCTAGATGGCAGGTAGTCCAATACATGTTAAATATGCTAAAATATATGTTAAATCCAATATATGTATACATATTTATACAGTTTTCTTGCTGCACAAGAAAAATCAGATCAAGGAGGAAGAAAAAAAAACCTGAAAAAGAAAACAAAATGCAAGTAAACAACAGAAAGACTGAAAATGCTATGTTATGGGCCACACTCAGATCCCACAGGCCTCTCCCTGGGTGTATATGGCTTTCTTCATCACTAAACATTGGAACTTGTTTGATATGTCTCATTATTGAAGAGAACCATGTCCTTCAAAGTTGATTATCGCATAATCTTATTGTATAATGTTCTCCTGGTTCTGCTCACTTCACTCGGCATCAGTTCATGCAAGTCTCTCCAGGCCTCTCTGAAATTGTCCTGCTGGTCGTTTCTCACAGAACAATAATATTCCATAACATTCATATGCCATAATTTATTCAGCCACTCTCCAATTGATGGGCATCTGTTCAGTTTCCAGTTTCTAGCCACTACAAAAAGAGCTGCCACAAACATTCTTGCACATGTGGGGCCCTTTCCCTCAAAAGGAATGCTTTTTAACAAAATTCAGCCTATTTTGCAAGTCAGGAAGGGATACAAATGGTTGGACACGCAAGAAAGGCTGATATAAGGCCCCAGAAAACAGAGAAAACTCTTAAATATTTCCTTTAAATAAATAGAAGAAGGTATCCTCAGCTGGACAGAAAAGTGAGGGAATAGCAAAGATGAAAACAGAACCTGAAAATCTGGGATGAAAGCTATACCAAGTAACAGATAACACACAATAAGCCTGGCCCTCAAGGAACTTACAGTCTCCCTTTCCCTGGTTTGAGCCCCAGAAGAAGGAAGCAGGAGTATTGTTTCTTTCCAAGCCCATGAACTTCAAATCTAGGGTTAATGTAAATGAAGATGGTAACCACACTACCTGAGGATCTCTAACCTTCACCCTCTTCCTGCTTTCAAGACAAGTCTGTGTGGGACCCTGATTTTACTTGAGATTTAAAGAAGATACAGGGCTTTCTTTAAGAAACAGCTAAATGGTACAGTGGGTGGTGTACTTAACCTGAAGTTGGGACGATCTGAGTTCAAATCCAGCCTTAGACATTTAGCAACTATGTGACCCTGGACCAGTTATTACCCTCTCTGTGCCTCAGTTTACTCATTTATAAAATGGAGATAATAACACCTATAGTCGGGGTTGTTGTGAGAATTAAATGAGATAATTGTAAATCACTTTGCAAACTTGCTACATAAATGAGTTATTATATTTTGGGGGCTGCGAGGTGGTTCAGTGGATAGAGCATCAGTCTCAGAGTGAAGAAGATCTGAGTTCTATCCAGCCTCAGACATTCACTAGCTTTGTGACCCTGGGCAAGTTACTTAGTTCCTATTTGCCTCCATTCCTTATCTGTGAAATGGGGACACACTAGAGAAGGAAATGGCAAACGACTCCATTATCTTTGCCAAGAAAACTTTACATGCATGAGGGTCATGTAGAGTCAGACATGACTGAACTACTGAATAATAACAACAACAAGAGCTTCTGGGATTGATTGCTGTCTTCCTCACTGGAAGGACTATTGTGTAGCAAAGAGATTCTGCTTTCTCTGCTTTTCCTCAGAAGATAAAACAAGCAGCAACAGAAGGTAATTTCAGAGAGGCAGATTAAGGCTCTGTGTAAGAAAAGCTTCCTGATGATATGATCTCCTGAGAAGTGGAACGGGCTGCTTTGGGAGATAGTAAGTGTCCCCACCTCACCCCACCCCAGCTATGGGAAGTTTTTAAGGAGCCCACCCAGAGGTGTAGCCCAGGGAACGTTGTAGGGAGATTTCCATTTAGAAATAGATTATGTCAGTGCTGTCAAAGTCAAATAGAAAAGTGGGCCACTATGTAAGGATCCCTGCCGGCCACACACTAACTTAGAAAAACACACATTAGTATTAGCCTTGGGGTTTGTTTTGTCTTTTTATTTATTTTGCTAAATATTTCTCAATTACATTTTAATCCAGTTCTGACCACATTCGGGGATGTTGAGGGGTGGAATATGCCATATTCTACTGGCCCCATGCTAGACTAAACAATCTCCAAGTTTTTCTCTCAAATCTGAGAGGTTCTCAGACTCCTTAGGACTTATCTGGTGAAACAGATTGAACCAGGGTTTTCTTTTTCTGCACTATCCAGTCCTTCCAACACACAAATGCCAAATTGGCAGAGAAGTATTGTGATTAAGTCAAAAAATCACCAACTACAGTTAAAAGACCTAACTCAAATCTTGCCTCTGCTGGGCAAGTTATTTAATAATCTCCTTGGGCCTCAGTTGCTTTATCTATAAAATGGAGATCTACAAAATGGCCTCTGAGATTCTTTCTGGGTCTTTATCTATTATCTTAAGATATGGCAAAAGTATAGGACTGACTGTGTCACTCCCTAATTCAAGTAGTTTCACTGGCTCCTTAATGCCTCTAGGATCAAATACCAACTTTCCTGTGCTGTTTAAAATCTGTTTAAAGTCTGTTTCCAGACTAATCTTGTCCTATCTGCCTCCACATATTAGAGAGACAGAGACAGAGAGATACAGAGAGAGACACAGAAAGAGAGACATACAGAGAGAGACAGAGACAGAGAGACAGAGAGAGACAGAGAAAGAGAGAGAGAAATACTGTCATCTCTGTTTCCTGTGCATGACATTCAAATTTGATCCCCCATCTCCAGGCCTTTGCATAAACTACCCACCATGTCTCCCTCCTCCCTCTCCTGGAATCCCTCTTTCTCACAAGTCTTAACTCAAATAGTTTTTCTTAAAAGAGACCCTTCCTTTTTTTTCTTAAAGATTTTTATTTTCAAAACATATGCATGGATAATTTTTCAACGTTGACCCTTATAAAACCTTGTTCCAAATTTTTCCCTCCTTCCCCCACTCCCTCCCCTAGATGGCAAGTAACCCAATATGTGTTAAACCTGTTAAAATATATTTAAATCCAATATATGTATTTCCACAATTATCCTGCTGCACAAGAAAAATCAAATCAAAAACAAAAAATGAGAAAGAAAACAAAACGCAAGCAAATAACAACAAAAAGTGAAAATGCTGTGTTGTGGTCCACACTCAGTTCCCACACTCCTCTCTCTGGGTGTAGATGGCTCAAGGAGAGCCTTCCTAATTAGCCCAGTTTTAGTCCTTCCTCATCCAGAAATTACTATATGTTTATTTTGTAATAGGTTATATTTCCTTATCTGTCCTTTCTCCCAACATCCTTAAGTCAAAATGGAAGACAAAGTTAGTGACTGTTATTTGTATTTTTTGTAAGTTTTTGCCTTTGTATTCTCAGGGTCTACTACAGGATTTGACATCTAATAGACACTTAATGTTTGCTTGATGAACTGAAAGCTTGTCCAATCTATGAGGGTGACAAAGGCAGAGGAGACAGCTTGGTGGTGTTGGTCAATCTGCAGAAAGAGACCCCATCTCTGGAGGAATATTTTCCCTCAGACTGTGCTTCCCAGAGCACAGCCGCCTCTGACTCCAGCTCAGGAAACGTTGGAAGTTGATCTGAACCCAGCTCAATATCAAGTGGGCTTGTATATGAGGTCTGTCAGGCTTGAACCCCATCCCAGGAAGGTCACTCATGGAAGTAGCTGATGCTCCTTGTTTCTGTGCTGGGCCATCTCAAACGTGGTGCAGTTCCTGAAGAACACTGAGCTATGCAAGCTTTAAAACACTCTTCTCCACCAATTCTGCTTGAGTTGTGAGCTCTGTATTCTTTGGAACCGTTCTATATATGATTGGAAGCTCCGTGTGGGCAGGGATGAGGTCCATGTGATACTTTTTGCACAAAGTTTCATCCAAAATCTTATTCAGCTAAAGTGTGTGTGTGTGTGTGTGTGTGTGTGTGTGTGCACTCTGAAAGGAAGGAGAAAAGTAGCATCTGTCTGCTTCTTCCTTTCTGTCCCTCTAAGCCTCTGATCTAGTGTTATCACCCCCTAACTTGGTATGCCCTCAAATACACAAATCCCAGGTCTGAGAGAAGAAAAACAGACCAAATCTGCCCCCTCTCCATTCTGGGATTGTGTCAGAAGGCTGCCCCATCTCGGGCAGATTTATTAGTTAGGGAGTACAAGAGCTTGCCTCTGTTTTACTTTATTCAAACTCTGCCTGAGCCCTAGGGTTAAAACGCCTGTGATTCCCTCCACAGTTCCCCAGGTAGCCACTAAGGATGCTCTCAGACATGAAAGAGTCAGAGAAAACAAGAAGTGGGGCATCTGGGGAGACGCATGGAGGTTTCCCTGGAATTTGGACCTTCCAGGAATCGGAGGGGGAAGGAGGAAGCTGGAAGTGGTGAGGAGGGGGAGGCTTTGGGGGAGAAAGAAGTAACTCCATCCTTGTGAGCAGTCGAGGTTAGAGCTTCAGCAGAAAGGTTCCCAGAGGCGTGCAAACCAAAAGTCAGACAGCTGAGAGTGAAAGCTGCCTGGCTGAGGATATGGCAAAAGGAAAGGAGTTGTTAGCAATCTCTCGGTGGCCCCTGAGGAGCCAGGTTTACAGCCAAAGAGCCCATTTTAATAAGGAGCTCCGGGAGATGGCCCGTCTATAGGAGCGGGAATGTGAAAACAATTCAGGGTAAGACAAGGGTTGGGATAGAGGCTGGGGGCTCCTGGGGTTTCTCACTACCCACCTGCCCTAGCACCTCATACCCACACATCCATCTGCATCTCTCTGAAGGCGCGCACACACACACACACACACGCACACACACACACACACTGAGCCTCAGGCAGGCTGTGCAGGCTTCAGACAGACAGAGAATGATAAGAGTGGGAGGGAAGATGCCAAGGCTGGGTGGTAGAGGCCCCAGAGGTCTGGTACAGTGCTCACGAAAGACCAATGGGCAGAGAAGAGAGGGCTGGCAGGCAGCTGAGCTCCTCAAGACCACAGGGGCCAGTGTTTGGCTATGGATCAAACAATACAGACCTGGCAGGCTCTTAGCGAAGGGCAGGAGGATGAGCAATTCAGTGTCTCTGGTTGGTCTGTGACTTTTAAAGTAGGGGAGGGTTTTCTTTAGCCCTGTCATGGAGAAAAAAAGAGCATTAAGGAAGTAAACATGAAGCTCATTGTCCCTAGCAGTTCCTCAAGAATGCAAACAAAGAGCTGCACCATCTTAAGCAAGTTATCTTATTCTTTGGGTCTCAGTTTGTCTTCCAAGAAAATGAAGGATTGGGCTAGATGGCCTGGAATCAAGAAGACTTATCCCGAGTTCAAATCTGTCTTCTTACTAGTGTACTAGTTGTATGACTCTGTGACTTAACTCTGCCTCAGTTTCCTCATCTGTAAAATGGGCTGCAGAAGGAAATGGTAAACCAGTCTAGTATCATTGCCAAGAAAACCCTAGATTCTATCACAAAGAATTAGACATGATGGAAATAATTTAAGAAACAGCAACAGCCTTTAGCACTTATATCAGGTTTGAATCCTTCTCATTAGCTGTAGGACCATGAATGGCAAGTTACTTAACCTTGAAGTCTCAGGTTTTTTACCAATAAAATGAGAGCATTATCTCTATTATGTACCACACAGAGTTACTGTGAGACTCAGATAAGATTATATATGTAAAATGCTATAGAAAAACCATGAAAATACTATAGAAATTACTGCATTAAAGTACTATAGAAATTTTAGCTCTTGCGATAGTGCTGAAGGTGATGATATTTTAAAGTCCCATCTATTTCAGTTAGTCAGTCAACGGGCATTTATTAAGTACCTACTATGTATGTACCAGGCATTGTACCAAACCATGCTAATACAAAAAAAAGGCAAAAGAAAGTCACTTTTCTCAATGAGTAATGGGAGAGCAACATGCAAACCACAAACAAACAAGATTTCTACAGGACAATTTGGAGCTAACAACAAAAGGAAGGCCCCAGCATTGAGGGGGTTCAGGAAGGACTTTTTGTAAGAAGTAGAATTTTAGTTTGTTGTTGTTGTTGTTGTTGTTGTTGTTTGCCCTCTCCAATCGTACTGATCTACATCTGGCCACTGGACCCAGATGGCTCTAGAGGGGAAATAAGGCAGGTGACTCACTTAAACCCAATTCACTTGCAAGTCATGGCATCACCTCCCTGAGGTTTTTGAGAATGAAGAATGTTAGTTGGGATTTACTTGAAGAAAATGAGGGAAACCAGGAGAGAAAGAATGAGAGAAAGGCAGTTCTAAGCATGGGGAACCGCCAGGAAAAATGCTGCGCATTAGGGGATGAAATGGCACGTTTGGGGAACAGAAAGAGGCAGCTAAGTGCAATGGATAGAATACTGGGCTTAGAATCAGGAAAACCTGAGTTCCAATCCAGTTTCATTGATTCTCTAGCTGTGTGACCTTGGGCAAGTCACTTAATCCCATTTGCCTCAGTTTCCTCATATGTAAAATGAGTTGGAGAAGGAGAGAGAAAACCACTGCATTGTCTCTGTCAAGAAAATCCCAAATGAAGTCATGAAGAGTCAGATGCTACTAGAAAACAAAAAGAAAGCTATTGTCACTATATCTCAGAAAATTGGCAGAATGGGCTTTAAGGTATAAGAAGCATTGTGTATTCTATGTTCCCATCCCATTCTGGCACCATGCAATTTTGTGATTCAGGAATGAGTTGAAGAAAGGCTTTGACAAATACCCAGATGCCTGGGTAATGGATAGAAATTGGGGTATCACAGGGGTGGTAACTTTTCAAGGGACATCCTGGAAGTCAGCTGTAGTTCCAGTCTCTCTCTGTGATCCCATCGTTCATCTTCTTGGGTTGGAAAAGCCCTGGAGAAACTGGGGAGATGGTTGATGACTTAAGCATGATGGAGCTTTCTCTTGGAGGACTTAGCTCAGAAGGACTAAGTTTTTGGTACTTGTTTATTATTTGGGTAGCCAGATCACACATAACTGGGCAGAGAAAAATTGGAATGGGATTGAGGGTGAGGGGGTAGAGAAAAATTATCTTAGTTTCTTTACTCAGCTTTTCTTCTTGTCCTAACTTTATTTTTATCCCAATCAAATATAATCTAGGGAGCAAGAATCATCTTAGTGTCCCAGATTCCATGCAGATCCTATGAGGCTTTTAAACAGAGTCCCCAAAATAGGTTTGGGAGAATCCAGGCTCCCAATGTAACAGGAATTGAACAGGAATTGCAAGGAATTTTCTGATATTGAGTCAGATGGTTATGTGCAAATCACCACCAGACACTGGCTGTTAAAAGAACAGAGCTGGGCTTAGCCTGGTACTTTCTTCTACCTTCTGTCGACCGTTTGGTTAGGTGTGGTGATACATCCTTCATCAATATAATAAAAGAATTGTAGTTTTTCCTGCCATTAAGATCTGAGTTTAGGTCTAGGATTTGCTCACTGTGTTTTGTTTTATGATGCTTGCTTTCAGTCATTGGACTCTTACAGGTAATAATAACAATGTTTGTGGTCATCGTTCTGTCATATCTGACTCTCATTTGAGCTTTTCTCACCAAATATACAGGAGTGGTTTGTCCTTTTTTTCTCCATTTTTTATAGATTTTTACAGATGAGGAAACTGAGGCAAAGAGGGTTAAATGACTTGCTCAGGATCTCATAGGTAGTAAGTGCCTAAAGGTATATTTGAACTCAGCTCTTCCTGACTCCAGGTGGAGCACTCTACTGAACCACTAGCTGCCAATAATAATATAGCTAGCATTTTTATAGCATTTTCAGGTGGGCAAAGCACTTTATAAGTATTACATCATTTGATCCTCACAACTCTGAGAGGTAGGTACTATTATTATCCCTATATTTCAGATGAGGAAACTAAGTCTGAGAGAACTTAACTGATTTACAAGTTCATGCAAATAGTAAGCAATGAGATTTGAACTCAAGTCACCCTGACCCCAGGGCAGCTAGTTGGTGCAGTGGACAGAATGCCAAACCTGGAGACAGGAAGACCCATTTTCCCAAGTTCAAATCCAATCTCAGACCCTTCCTAGCTGTATGACCCTGCACAAATCACTTCACCTTGTTTGCCTCAGTTTCCTCATCTGTATATGGATTGGAGAAATAAATGGCTACTGCAGTGTCTTTGCCAAGAAAACCCCAAATGGAGTCACAAAGAATCAAACAAGACTAAAATGACCAAATAACAACATATTGGTGAAGTCTCACAAGCTGCATAGTTTGGGATGATTGCTGTCTCAGCAGGTCCCTCAAAAATGAGGATAATATTTTCAGAGGCCATTGTGGGGAGGGGGAAGTGGATATTTCAGGGCCCACATCTATCTCTTGCCTCTGTATGGCTTTGTGTTCTCTCTATAAGTCTGATCTTATATAATGGAGTACAGGACTCCTTAAGTATAAGCCTCCATTTAGTCAGAGAGTGGAAAAGACTGGCCAAAGGTAAATTAGTTTGGGTAAGAACTCAGGATTCCTAACAACCTGATACTGTGGCCAGAATTTCAGAATTTCAAAGCAGAGATGTGCAGGTAAATATTTAACAACTGGCTTACTACTAGTACCTCTGCTTCCTCCTTCTCTAGCAAACACATTTTTTTTTGCATTTTATCTGCCTTATTTATATTTCCTCCATCATTTTCTTAACTTTAGACCATCGACAAAACAATAAAATGAACCCTGACGTGTAAAATGTGCTGATTACCAAATGCTCACACTGAAAATTTAACAATCAGCTCTTATGAGGTGATTGGAGCTGGCTCTAGCACATTCCTCACTGCACTAACCAGTTGCAAAATCTCATCAGTTGGCTCTTACAAACCACAATATTGGACAGGTTTCTACTGAGTGCCTTCCAATCACTCTGCCAAGTCTCTGGGTGAATCCTGTGTTTCTCCCAAGTCATGCTATTCCAGATTTCTCTGGGGGAGTCCCTTTCCACTCCATCAGCCAAGCTCTCATGCAGACCAGAACAAACAGCTCAGAAAAATCCCTCTGCTCCTGTTGGAGTTAGACTGGAAACTCCTTGGAGCAAAGGAGACAACCATGGAGTCCTTACTCTTGTGACTTTGTTATTCTACTTATTCTCTCACTTCACTCTCCTTTCCCTTAGATGCTGCTGCTGCATCCAACATGGCTCCTGAGATGGGGATAATACTCCCTCTCCCACCAAAAGTGGCAAGAATGGAAGGACAGAAACTAATCTTTACCAAGTACCTATTATGTGCCAGGCACTCTCCTAAGCACTTTATTTGATCTTCACAAGTTCCCTAGGAACACTCATTGTTAGGAAGTTTTTCCTTACAGCATGCCATGCCTAAGAAGCTAGAGGGTATAGTAGATAGAGTGGCAGACTTGGAGTCACAAAGGCTAGAGTTCTACCCTGTCTTGAGTAATTGTAAGACTGGCCAAGTCATTTAACCTCTCTCAGACTCAGTTTCCTCATTTGTAAAATGGTGATAACAACAGCCTCCAGGAAGTTACTGTTATTAAAAGACTTCCCAAGGCCTTTGAGATAACAAAGGTCAAAATCATTGAGACTTTAAGTTCTACCTCTAGACCAAGTAAAATGAATTGAAAAATGAAGTAATTCTTCTTTAGGACAACCTTAAATAATTTAAGTCAGCTATCATGTCTCCATCACAACCTGACATCTCCCCAGCCTTCACTTCTCTAGTCTTTTGTTTCTTCAGTTGGCTGTCATTAGGACATGGTCTCAAGGCTTTTCATCTCCCCAGTCGTTTTCCTCTAAAAAGAGAAAGAAAGCAGATCGAAAATGATGGTGAATCCTTTGGCAGAAATGTCCGGTGCTCTCCCAGAGTCTCAGACAGTGAGAACAAATTTTATAAGATCACAGATCTTAGAATTAGAATGGTTCTATTTAACATATTGGATTACTTGCAGTCCAGAGAGGGAAGAGAGAAAAAAATGGAACACATATCTTTACAAGAGTGAATGTTGAAGACTATCTTTACATGTATTTTGAAAAATTAAAAGCTATTATTATTTTTTAAAGAATTAAAATGATTCATAAGGGATCATGTGGTTTAGCCTTCAAACAAGTCTCAATATCACTTTTTACAAATGAGGGGAAAAAGTCTAATGAACAATTAAGTTCGCATAGGGTCTGGTGGTTATAGGGAGCATTCGATCCATTATTTTATTTGATCCACACGACCTTCCTGTGAGGCAAGAAGTGTCCCTCTTATCCTCACTTTGCAGATGAGCAAACTGAGGTAGAAAGCAGTGAAGTAGCTTGCTCAAGGTCTCATTACTAGCCCTTGGCAGAGACGGGACTGGAACCGCGGTCTTCGGAATGCCCATTCACCATCTTCACCACTCTCCCCAGACTGGCATTCTGGGTATCTCTCTGGTGCCTCCCCACAAAGGCCCAGTCTAGCTCCCTTCTCCTAAGCTCCATGCTTTCAGCCAGCATTAGTGGAAGGAGGAGAAGGGCCGGAGGGCCTGCAGGGATGTGGGGATGATTTTCTGCTCCTGCACCCCTGCTTGGCACTGATGCCGGTATTGTCAAGTTTGATCAACTGGCGTATCAGTGGACCCTGCCCCTTCTCTCTCTCCAGATTTAATTAAAGGGCCTTTCATCTCTGCCCTGAAGCAATCGGCTATCTTCTGTCTTCTTAATTAACGTTCATTAAGCAAATCAGAACCAGGGTTGGTTTTTTCCCCTTCCTCCTCGGTAGAAGGTTTTAACCCTTGGTGGGTGAGTGAAAGCAGCCAGGGTGGCTTTGAGGATGGGCACAGGGGAGCCTCTGTTGTTTGGCTAAGCATAAGGATGATGTGTGGAGAGAATGAAGTAATTTTTATGGGAAATTTCTTGGCGGTCCAGCCATGCTCAGGCCCTGAATGAGTGGACAAGACCAAGGGTGAGGAGGATGTCCAAGGGGCAGATGCCCTGCTCTGAACTGGTCCTGTATTCCAGCAGGGAGGCTTCCTAAATAACAAAGATAAGAACAGAGATTCAAAAACCCATGTTGCTCGGGGTGGTTCATTATTTTTTACCTGCTTACAGGAGCTCACAGGAAGCACTGAGGACATTGAATCCAATACCCTCATTTTACACGGAAAGAAGCTAAGACAGAAGATGAGTGACGTACAGAAGATTCCACAGTAGCAAACAGCAAGCCTGGGGTTTGAACCCATGTCCTTCTAACTCATCCAATTTAATACCCATTCTAGGACTACATGACCTCTATCTGAGACAGACAAGATTCAGCCCCAGGTCCTTTGTTTAGTTGGTTTTCTCATTATACCACTTGTCTCACAAAATTGTAAAATGACAGAATGTCAGAGTTGAAAAGCATCAAAGTTTCTCTACTCCAACGTATACCCAAATAGGAATTCCCTCTATAATGTCCTCAAGAAGTGATCTTCCCACCCCCACCTGGAGAGCTCCAGAGATGAGGAATTCACTACTTCCTGAGGTGATCCATCCTACTTTTGGCCAACTTTAATTGTTACAAAGCATTTCCTTAAATTTCCTTCTAAAATGATTTCAGAGAGGCCTGGAGAGACTTACATGAACTGATGCTGAGTGAAATGAGCAGAACCAGGAGATCATTATACACAGCAACAACAGTACTATATGACGATCAATTCTGATGGACATGGCTCTCTTCAACAATGAAATGTTTCAAACCACCTCCAATTGTTCACTGAAGAAAGCCATATACACCCAGAGAGAGGGATGCGAAATGTGGACCACAACATAACATTCTCATACTCCTTGATTGATGTTTGCTTACATTGTGTTTCCTTTATCTGATATATCATTCGTGTAGATAAGATTTTTCTTGCACACCAATGATAAGTTTGAAAATATGTATACATATATTCGATTTGCCAATATTTTAACATAATTAACATGTAGTGGATATCCTGCCATCTAGGGGAGGGGTGGGGAGTTGGGGGGAAAAATTTGTAATGGAAAGCTATGTAAGGGTTATTGTTGAAGAATTACCCACACATATGTTATGCAAATAAAATAAAAATTTTAAAAAAAAATTTCCTTCTAAAAAGCTGAATTATACTTCTCTGGAACTTCTAGGCATTGTCCTTAGTCCTTCCATTTAGGACTGAACAGAACAAGTTGAATCCCTCTTCCATGTGATGGTCCTTCAAATACTTGAAGATACATATCATGGGGGCAGCTAAGTGGATAGAGCACCAGCCCTGAAGTCAGGAAGACCTGAGTTCAAATTTGACCTCAGACACTTAATACTTCCTAGCTGTGTGACCCTGGGCAAGTCACTTAACCCCTATTGCCTCAGCAAAAAAAAAAAAAAAAAAAAAAAAAACATATCATGTTTCCCTCAGTCTTCTATTTTCCAGGCTAAAAAATTCTACTTTCTTTAAAAAAAAAATCACTGTATGACGTACTCTGCATTACTCTCACCACTCAGGTTGCTCTTCTCAGGATATTTGTCAGCCTCATCATTTGACAGATAAGGAAATGGAATGACCCAAAAAACAACAGCAACCTGCCTTTGGTCTCATTAATAAATGGATCTGCCATGAGCAGAAGCTAGGAAACCTCAACTACCTTGTAAGTTCCTTTAGGGCAGGAAACATGTCTCCTTCTTATCTGTATGCCCTTTGGCTCTAGGCATTCAATATTTGTTGGATGGATTGGCTGCCAAACCAGTCAATAAATACTGAGCTCCAAGGAAAGGAAAGATCATTTTATAGAGGGTAAGTTTGAACTGGGTCCTGAAAGACAGTGAAGGATTGAATTAAGCCAAAAGGAGATGGATAGTGTGGAGGCTGAATGTGGGACAGAGATAGAAAAAAATATGGTGCCTGGAAGGAACGGACAACAAGGAGGCTAATTCGGCTGAAAGGCTAGTGTAATGAGAGGGAAAAGTGAGGCCAGATTGTGGAAGGCCTTGAATACTGACTGATGGTTTTCGTTAGTAAGCAAGAGGCTGAAGGATCTGAGCAGGAGATGTGATCTGGGCTTTAAGAAGGGCACTCTGGCTGTGTCTGGCAGATGAATCGGAGAAGGGAAGCACAAGAAACAGCAAGGCTGGTGGGGATGCTGTGGCAATAATCCAGGGCACGGTGATGCGGGCCTAGACTACAATAAGGGCTGTAGTGGTAAAAAGGAAGGACCAGAAAATAAAGAGCTCACATTCATAGAAGATGTAAAGGTTGGAGAGCACTTTCTTCCTCCGTCCTGAGAGGTAGGTCATACAAGTGGGATCTCTGCTTTACAAATGAGGAAAGCAAGGTTAATAGAGGGCAGGGGATCTCCAGGGCTGCCCAGACAGAAAGGGCCATGACAGATGCAGGAGATGTTGGAGAGGAGCAGCAGCCCAGGGGAAGCAGAATGTCCAGCTGCCCGGCCTATGCTGGACCCTGCTGCCGGGACCTGCCCTCTCACGTAAGGTAGTTAGAGGAAGCTGGCAAATGCTGATGGCCCTTGGGGAACCTGCACAGCACTAAACCTTGGCCAGGGCACTCATCAACCAGCCTCTGCCCGACACAGCCCCTTCTAGGGGCATGTTGTGTATACAGGGCCAGCGAGCTGGCCTGGGGGTGGCTGACAAGACACATCCAGGGCCTCTTGCCAAAGTCTGGCTCACACTGAACAAATGGAGAGCTCTGAGGAGTGGCCACCATGCCCTCCCATGGCTGAGCCAGGACTGAAGGGGGTCCTGAGAGCAGGACAAGATCATGTCTGGGTGCCAGTCAGACTGAGCACATCAGATCACAGCATAGCCAGGAAGGACCCTTCATGTCATTGGCTCCACAAGGGTCCTGAAATGTGTCCATGTGAGGTACCCGAGGGGTCCCTGATCTTAGCCGAACCTATTAGAGCTGAGAGGAGAAATCAGGAATTTTAGATTTTAATCTTAGCTAACAAATGAGCCTGGACATCATTCCAGAACTAACCTTCTGTTAGTATTATTATTTTATTAAGTTATTACATAACATCAAATATTGTTATAACGTGATCAATACAACAGCGGGGGGGGGGGGATAGCAGGGCCTGTGATTACTTACATTGGTGTTGGAAATTCCCAATGAGGAAATTCCCTTTGCCAATTCAGATTGGGGTCTGCCTTGCAACCTATAGTTTTAGAGATTTGTTTGGATTTGGAGATTATGTGACTTGCCCAGAGTTACACTGTTAGTAAGTGCCAAAGGCAATGCATCGTATTAATGTATAATCATTATATTGTGAGTATAAGATCCCATTCAACTCTCTAGAATTCTATTCTCAACCACTCTAGAATTCTATGATTCTTAAATAGAAGTAAAAAGTGGAGGAGAAACTTGCGACTAGTTAGATACAAGCCTATATAGAATATTCCAATCCCCCCCCTTCTTCCCACACTGTTCTCTTAATCCCACCATTGAAACTTTCAATCAATAATGTTCCTTTGAAAAAGGGAACTGGCTCCACTGAATCTATCCATTTGCCTTTGGGACTGCTGTCTGCCCTCAGATCCCCAATTATAAATGAGGGCAAACTCAGGGGTAGTTTCTAAAGCAGCTAGAGCCCCAGGGCTTGCAGGGGTAGGGAAGAAGGGGAGGAAGAGGTAACTGGGGGGGACAAAGTTAGTCTTCTTGCTTCTTTTCTTCCCTCAGTCTGAAAAAAAGCCCTGGCAAAGCCAGGGAGGAGCATCTGGAGTCTCTGTTCTCTCCTGCCTTGGCATTGCAGTTAAAAAAAAGTAAAGTAGTTCAAAGGGCAGCCTTTCCTTGGAAGGGAAATTATGGCAAAACTAGACAGCATACTAAACAGTAGAGACATCATCAAGCTGACAAAGGTCCATATAGTCAAAGCTATAGTTTTCCCAGTAGCAATGTATGGCTGTGAGAGTTGGACTAGAAAGAAAGCTGAGTGCTTCAGAACTGACATTTTGGAATTAAGGTTCTGGAGAAGACTTTTGAGAGTCCCTTGGACATCAAGGAGGTCAAATCAATCAATACTTTAAAAAATCATTCAGGCTATTCACTGGAAGGTCAAATACTAAATCTGAAGCTGAAATACTTTGGCCACATAATGAGAAAACAGAATTCATTGGAAAAGACACTAATGTTGGAAAAGAGTGAAAGCAAAAAAACACCAAAACCCTTCTATCTGCCACTCTCTCTCCAAGATGGTCCAAGTTCATGTTCATCATTTCCATGACACTGTCTATCCATCTCATCCTCTGCTGTTCCCTTGTGCTTTTGCCTTCAATCTGTAACAAGTGCCTTCTCCTCTTCTTTGGGTCTCTCAGTTTCCCTCTTTATAAAATGAGTTCAGACTAAATAGTATCTAAGTTTTAACATCCTCAGATTCTAGCTCAGCTCTTCCGATTACAAGTCCTCATTTTCTCTTTACTATTTCTCAATGTCCAGCCACTTTGTAAGAACTGGAAAAAGCCCTTGGTGGCCCTGTGGTGGTGTTGATGGTCCCTTGGATCTTTCCATTTTAGTGGTCATTACTATAGGGTATCATGAAGTAAGCCTGGCTTGGGAGTCAAGAGAACTGTATTCTAGCTTCAGCATTGCCACGGACTCCCCGGGTGACCTCAAGCACATTGTTTTCCTTTTCTGTGCCTCAGTTTCCCCATCTGCCAAGTATAATCTTCTACTTTGCTTGTAGCCAGGATCTTTGAAAGCTCCACCCCCGAAGCTTTTGAGATGGACTAACCCAACTAAACTCAAGAGAGCTGGCTTCCTTTGGCTTCCTCCTGGGAATAATCAACATACCCAGAGCAGCTAAACATTCCTCTGGAGGATATTCAAAGCCAGGGAGAGCTCAGGCTTCAGTTGTTGGAGCTGAGGCAAAAAGGTAGTCATTCTTCAGCATCTTTTCCCCTTCCCCCAGAACCACTTTAGTCTTCTAGGTCTGAGGCACTCAGCTCCCAAACTATGGCCGACAGCTTGGGTCATCCCAACAGCAGGGCAGGCTGGCAGGTAACTCTTGATTGTCTCTACCTCTTCATCCCCCTGAAGGATCATTGACCATGGGGGCTTTGGGTCTAGCTGGGCTGCTCCTTCCTGTGGCAGGGACTGCTCCTTCCTATGGCAGGATCCACGAGGAACAGCAGACAGGAAACCTTTCTCTCTTCTTTGTCTCCTGGACAAATGCTACATACCCTGATCTTTTCCTATGCTCATTCCCTACACCCTCTCCTCCCAGTTATTCTGTTCCAACTCTGCCAAGGCATTCAGCTGGAATTTTCTAGAGGACACAATTCCTGATAGGGAAGTTCAAGACAAGGGCCAGTCAGGTCAGGGTTTCTCCTCCTTCTATTCTTGAAATAGGTAAGAATCATCCTTCCTCTATTGTCCATCATGGCCCAATGTTTAGAGCATGGGAGCTAGGGTCAGGAAAACCTAAGTCTGTGTGAGTCCTTGAGTTAGCAAATTTTTGAATCTTTCTTAGTCTCAGTTTACTCGTATTTAAAATGGGAGTAATAATAGCACTTAACTCCTAGCATTGTTGAGAGAATCAAATGAGATCATATAAGTGAAGCATGTTGTAAATCTTAAAGTGCTATAGAAATATGAACTATTATTGTCCTCTTTCTTCGTGATTGGAACACTCTTTCGTAACATGAGGATTAGGCTATTTTTTCCCTGGTGGATGACAAACTAGTACCTAGGATTTGATTGGGCTGGAGAGGCAAGATTTACTTTTGAAAATAGCTTCCTGGTGGCCTCTGGCCATACTGATGTGGTTTCCTGGCCAGCTTAGGGAATAAAAAAGTTCATCCATGTGGAGTCCTGACCCTTCCAACTAAATGACCCATCACCACAGGAGCCCATACCCTGCCCTGCTGACCAGGCTTATTTTCATGTCAGCCCAAGCTGAGTGCTTCAGCACTCTTGATGAATATCCTTTCTGTGGTACAGCTAAGTAAGCCTATTAACTGTTTAAAGGAGTATCTGTGTCTCAACCAGTTCTAACAGCAAACCCAAATTAACAAAGTTCTGTCCTGACTCGGGTCCACCATCACACCCGCCCTTATTCCCAGGTTATCCAGAGCAGAACTCTGTAGAAGAGCTGGCAAAGAACTTAGCACCTAAATTTTACAGATAGAGAAACTGAGGCCCAGAAAGGGGAAATAGATTTGTTCCAAGTCTCCCAGGATGTTAATGATAGAGCTGGGGCTAGAATTCTAAAGTCTAGCTCTCCTGACTTCCAAGCTAGACATGACACCATGACTAACTATTACTAAAACTGAAGGAGATCTAAGAGACTAAGCAGGAGGCCACTGGATACAGGACTGTGAAATGACTCCCATTGCTACTAATCCAACGGATGATATTGATACGATCTCAGAGCCCTCCTGTGCTCCATCCAACGTGCTGGTGGTCTAGGAACAACCACATCACCCAAAGACTCTCATCCCAGAAAGGGATCCTCCTGCAGAGCCCTGCCACTGTGTCCCATCCTCCATGAAAGAAACCCTCCCTTGCTCTCCATCCCCTAACATCTAAGTAAGGAGAGAAGTTGTGGTAGCCGTTTCCCAGAAGTAACTGGAGATTAAAGGGAGAGCTTGGGCGTCAGCTTGTGGGTAGCTCCTCTGAGAGAAAAGAGGAATGGCTAACTAACTGAGTGGTCATAGACCTGGAGAAATAGGGGGAAAGCCATTATGTGGAGGAGCACCTTAGCCTCCTGTTAGTTATTCTGAAAAGAAAGGGGTCACCTCTCTGCCAGCCCCACGTACCTCCCTCATTCTGGACACTGTCTAATGCAAGGTGACTCTGTGGCCCCTGAGGGAAGGAAGGATGCCTTACATACTCATGGGCTCCTCTGAGATGCTTTTTAAAAAATGCGTTCTGCATTTTTTTACTAACTGAAAAGAAGGCTATTTCATCTCCAAAAATTGTTTTAACTCGGGCGCTAGCTTGGGAGCTGGAAGCCCTTTTACTTTCATCTGTAGACACCAGCTTTATGCTGCTATTCCCAGGAGAGAACTGGATGGAGGCTAAATCAGCCAAATCCAGGTTCCCACTGGGAACGTTCCTGAGTGGGGACCATGGCGTGTAAATAGGTGTGGGCCTGAGGTTTGTCTGGGCTCTGTACGCTTATGCTAGGACACCAGGAAAGAAGGCCTGGGATGCAAGAAGTGCTGGACCTCCCACAGCACCCGGGCAAGGAAGCCCTTTCTGGGGACTTGGGCATCGCCCGGCAGATGATGGAGGAATAGCCTTGGCTGAGACCTGCAGAACCCCCTCCCCCATGTCAAGCTGCCTCCCCACTCCCAGGGCCCAGGGCTGGGTAAGTGCCAGAAATATGCTCCTGTGCGCATTCAGCTGTGAACTAGGGGAAGATAAGCAGAGCAAGAACAGACATCCTGTGCAAAATTGCCATCTGGGGGTCTTGGTCTTGGAACGCTCTTTCCCAGTTACTGGAAGGACAGGTGGGGGAGGGGAGTGCCAGCTCAGTGGGGTTTGGGGGCTTGCGAATTGCAGGCTAGAGAAGACTCAGATCTTTTTCCTCCAGGCAGATGGACCTTTGGGGGCTAAGACAAGAGGAAGGGCATACCTGCAGCCAGCTCGCCTCCCTGTGACTCGTCAGAGCCGCCTCCAGGCTGGAGGAGACCTGCTCTGAGGTCTGCTTTCAGAAGATCGGGCCCCCTTTGTTCTCAGAGCCTCCAACGTTTTAGGGAGCCCCCTGCACTGACCTCTGGTACCCACATCAATGGCACCTTCCCCTGCCTGAAAACTTGTAGCTTGTGAGGGTCAAATGACTCCTGGGGATAAGGTCTGTCCTAAGAAAGGGCAAAGTACCTCGGGGGAGCAAGTGAGGACCATAGCCTTTGGCAGCTGCCTCTTTTTTTCTTCCTCTCTCTTTGAGCTCTCAAATCACTTTGTCTCTTTTCTTCTCTTCTTTTCTCCTCCTCTTTTCTCTTTTCTTCCCTTTCTTTCTCTTTCTGTCACTTTCTCTGTCTCCCCTTCCTTCTATTTTTGTGTCTCCTCTTCTTTCCTCCCTTTCTCTCTTTTCTGGTGTTTTACTCTTTCTGTCTTTCTCTTCCTGTCTCCCTTCCCCCCACCTATTATTTTTCAATTTGGCTTCTTGCCTCTCACCTTAGTTCCATTTTTTTTTCCGCAGGTTTTATGGATGTCTTTTCTTTTCCCATTTCATTCATTTGCAGAAACACCCACTCAGTGAGATTTTCCTCGAAACAAAGTTAAGCAAAATCCAACCACACAGAGACTATGTCCACATTCTGCCACCATTATCTTCCCACCTAACCACAAAAGGCAAGGAACTTGCATTCTCTAGTTTCTTCTCAGTACCAAGATTGTACTAATACAATGACAAATACTATCACAATTACTTTCCTTTCAGTGTGTCATTATGCACATTAATTTCCTGGTTCTTCTTACTTCACTTCATAGTTTAAGACTTCTGGTTTTCTAAATTTCCCATATTTGTAATTTCTAATGGTGCAATCCTATTCTGTTGCATTCATATATCAGAATTTGTCAGCCACTTCCTAATGAATGGGCACCAATTTTGTTTCCAGGTTTTTGCTACCATAGAAAGTGCTGCTACGAATAATCTGGTGTAAATGATGAGACCTTCCTGTCTTTGACTTCCTTGGGGAATATGTAAAGTGAAAGGGTATGACCAGAGTAGTGACTTTTCTATTCAAGGTCCAAATTGTTTTCAGGAAAAGTTGAACCCATTCCTAGCTCCAGCCAACAATGTATTAGTGTGCCTGTCTTTTCATAGCTCTTTAAACCTCAACTATTTCCATATTTTGTCATCTTTGCCAATTTTTTGGGTACTAGGGGAAACTTGAGTTGTTTCAATTTGTTTCTCTTATTAAATGATTTGGGGGGGAAATCATTTATGTGGTTGTTAATAATTTGTAATTTTTCTTTTAGGAACTGCTTCATAAATCTTTTGACTACTTACCTATGGAGAATGGCTTTTGGTCTTTTATAAGATGTCCCAAAAGTCTTATTGTGGTTTTAAGCTTTAATAACTTCCAAAATATAAACATTACAAAATTCATAGGAAATCACTTGAAACTTTATTTTTTAATTTATTTTATATTTATTTAGTTTTGTGAACTTTGAATAATTTGTTGTTCAGTCATGTCCAATTCTCTGACCCTGTAATACATTTTTAATTTTAATATGACAGGGCACCCTGTCATTATGTATTGTGTATTCAACAATTTCTAGATGACACTTTCCCAGACTGGTGGATTAATAGAGGAGGTCCTCTTCCTTGGCTAGCTTATTCACCTGATCCATTTCCATTAGGCTTTTTTGAGTGGAGTCACATAAAAATTGTCACTAATGCATTAAAACTTTGTTCTTTGGATGATCTTAATGTTAGGGTTGCAAATGCAACCTTTACTGAACTACAATTGATGGAATTGTTTATTTTGTTTGAAAATCAACTGGGATGATATATAACATAAGACTGATTATGTTGAATTTTAGTTAGAAACATATCAATAATTTTAAATATTTAAACTTTTGAATTTTTAAATAAGTTTGTAGTATTTATACTTCTAAAGCTATCAGAGGTTAAATTGCATGGAGATTTTTAGGACATCCCATGCTTCCTTCTTTTATTACACATTCTCTTCTCTGGCCAGAAACTTTGAGGGTCTTCTCTCCCTCCAACCCTGATTGATTCTTTTGTTAAGGCAAAGTAGGTCATCTATCGCCTCAGTTCTTACCTAGCCTTTAGATACTGAGTGGGGGTTGCTTCAGACAAATTGAGACCTGGAAAAGATCTTAGCTTAGAAAGGTCAAGGTCTCTCACTTCATCCTGAGCCATCACTCCTCATTTGTCTTACCATTGGACTCCAATGATTCTAGAAGAAAGTGGGACTGACTTTGTATAGCTCTGCCTCACTTAAATTCAATTTATTGGCAAGTCAAGACACAAACCTGATGTCATCAGTCCTCTTCAAGCACAAAGCATGAACAACAAAGTCAACAACCATAATACCTTCCCTTGGAATCAGATCTTTTGCACATGTGGCTTTCCTCCTCTGTGAATCATAAGTTACTGAAGAATTAAACATTATAAAGCTTGGATGTGGGATCTGGAGATGTGGTTCTGAGTTTGAATCTTGGCTATAAGTGGCAGGTCTAACAGAGAATAAGCACTCTCTTAGTTCAAATTCAATTTGAAGAGAAAATGAGACACTTGAAAGACATTGAACAGGGTAGCAAAAGGTGGTTTGCATGAGGCAGCAAGGTTACATTGGCCCTTAGCTTTAGCTTTGGTAGACATGAGCTCCCTCTCATTCTTAGGGAATTGATCTGGTCAGGGAGGCAGGGTTTTAGTCAGCAGGGTCAGCTATGGTGACTCTCGTGGTATCAAGTACTCTCCAAGCCTGAGAGATCTGGACTGTAAGTGTGAGGTGTGAGGTGACCAGGAAGCTCTATCAAAGGAAGAAGGGCCAATCGAGTCTCCTTTTAGGGAAAACTAATCTGTAATAGGGGGAAGAGGAGCTGGGGAAGAAGGGAGAGGATCATGGGTAGAACCTATGTTGTGGTAAATGTTAGTGCTGTCATTCTGACTTTATTATTTCCTAGCTGTGTGACTTTAGACAAGTTACTTAAATGCTCTGGGATTCATTCTCTTCATCATAAAACAAAGCATTGTTCTCAATAATCTCTAAGGTCATAACCTTAAATGTGAAAGGATTTTATTCTTGGTATTATTTCCAACCTCTATTCCCCTTCCAAACACTTAATGTGTAGAAGATGATCAGTGAACCAGATAGCATAGTGTAGTAGGTTGGGGGTCACAATGAAAACCTTGAAGACCTGAGTTTGAATCCTACTTCAGATTCTGGGTAAGTGATTCCACTATGAGATGTACTGGCTATGTCATTACAGACAATTCATTTCACTCTCAGAGCCTAAATTTCTCCATCTGTAAAATTTGGGGGATTTGTAGTGCTGGTATTACCTACCTTACAAGGTTAATAAAGGGGACTTTTTGTAAACCTTAAAATATTATGAAAATGAAAGCTACTGTTAATATTTATTGTTGAATGGATAAATGCATCTTTCCCAATTAGTTCCTACATTTCGGGGAACCCAGAAAAATAATGGTTTCTGTAACTAAATAGGAAATATAGAGACTCTTCCTGAATTGTTTCCCTTGAGTCCCCAAATTTAAGGTTTTGTGCCTTTTTCAGAAATTGTGAGAAGATGGCAAAAAGGTTTGCTCTGGGGGGGGGGGGGGGGGGGGGGGGGGGGGGGGGGGGGGGG
>JAJPUD010006249.1:20198-46644 GCA_023553655.1 Myrmecobius fasciatus | reverse complement strand
CCCCCCCCCCCCCCGGGAACTGGGTAAGAGCAAGGAAAATGTCATGAGCACAGTGGGCCAGGAGGTGGCGAGATGGGGGCCAACTAAGGTGTGCTGGCAAAGAGCGCTATCTGGTGGTCTGAGGCATACATGAATGAGTCCTGGATTTGGAATGAAAGGACCAGCCTGAGAATCCCAGGCTCCCAGCTTTAGAGCTTAATGGAACCTGAGAAATCATTTACTTTCCATCTGTCGCTTAAATTCTCTGGGTCTCGTGTTCCTCATCTATACAATGAGGGCCCTTAAATTTCCTAAGTTTCATATATTCCATTTCTAAATCTATAAAATGAGAGCAGGGTAAATGGAGACCCGGAAAGAAGGGAAACTGAGGCAGAGAGGAGAGAACAGGAAGTCAAGGACCTTGTCCATAATCCCACATTAGCCCCCAGAGGTTGGATATGTAACCTTTGTTGTCAGAGCAATTCAAGTTAAATATACAAAATGAATACAAGGTAATTTGGGGGAAGGAGGAAACTACAGCTGTGGGCATCAGGAAAGACTTCTTTTGGGAGGCAGAGTTGAAGAGGGATAGCATTCCAGGCATTGAAAGGATGGCAGAAGTGGGAGATGGAGTACACACCGGCAGCTGGCCTGTATGGCAAGATTGAAAAGTGCATGAAGGGGCCAAAGTATAAGAAGACTGGAAAGAGAAGGGGCCATATTGTGAAGAACTATAGATGCTAAACAAAGAAAATCCCATTGGATCTTAGAGGTGATATGGAACTACTGGAGTTTACTGGATAAATTTCCAAAGCATACTGTGTGACAAGCACTGGATATATAAATATAGTCCCTCCCCTCAAGAAGCTTCCATTCCAGTAGGGGAAACAACACACATAAAGGAATGGTGCCCAAGAAAGGTGATTTTAGTCAGAAAATTATAGAATGGTGAGAACAAAGGGGCTTTTAGAAAGGTAGATTGACAGAAACAATGCCAGTGGTGATTTAGGGTTCCCAAGAGCTACATGAAGGAGCCTGGAGAGAAAGAGGCTGGGACTTTGCTGAAATAGTCTTGTAGGAGAGGCAGTCGCCAGTCAGAAGAATCAGAGTTCTACGGCACAAGTTCCTCCTTCCAGGGCTTCGTCTCAGATAGTGAAGCTAGAAGGTAGTAAGAGAGGAGGGAGTGAAATGGGATGACAATATAAGATCTGTGCATTTGGAAAATCATTTTCACCCCATAGAGAATGGATTGGTATGAGGAGAGATTTAAAGTAGGGAGATCAAATAGCAGTTCCTTGTAACAGTTCAGGTGAGATGTGATAAGGGCTTGAACCAGGCTGAGAGCTGTGGAAATGGAGAGGAAGAGACATTAATGTGAGAAATGTTTGTGAGAGAGAAATGGAAAGACTTGTCAGCTGACTGGATGTGTGGACAGAATAAGAATGAAGAGAGAAGGAAAGCAAAAGGGTTCCTAATCTGAGGGACTTGAAGGATGGTGGTGCCTTCAGGGAAAGTATGAAAGAGGAGCACTTTTAGGGGAAAATATTAAAAACAGTTTTATTTTGGATATGTTGAGTTTGGGATGCCTATGAGCCATCCACATCAAAATGTCCAGGGTGCAGGTGGTAATTCAGAACTAAAGCTTAAGAGAGAGAATAGAACTGAATATATAGATAAGGGAGTCATCTCCATAGGAGCAGGAGGTAGGCTCTAGACATTTTTATCAGGAAACTCCCTTTACCAGTGCAGCTCAATGCCTTCTCCTTTCAGAAAGTTGTTTGGAGCACTGAGAGGTTGGGTGACTTGCCCAGAATCACAGAGCCAAGAAATAGAGAGGGAGGACCCGAATAGAAGTCTTCCTCGATCCAAGGAAGCTCCTCTATCCACTATGCTGCCCTTTGTGAATCAGTCGTCCTGACCTATAACTTACCACTGGACCCAGATGGTTCTGGAGGGGAAAGTGAGGCAGGTGATCTCCCCTGCCCTCCCTCACTTAAATCCAATTCATTGCATATCATGGCCCCACCTCCCTGGTGTCAAGGTCCCCTTGGAGAACAAAGGACAGAACAGCAACCTTTGTGAGCCCACTGCAGTTGGAGAAGATGGTCTAGCCTTTGGGGGTGTATACAACACAACCTTTGTCAAGTATTAAGTTCTTCTCTTGCTGCCACCTTGTGGCCACAACTAGAGTTACATGTCCTAGGCTCAGGTTTTCAGAATATTTCAAAAGATGAATTTCAAAGTCATAAGAATCATAGAAGTTAAAATTGAAAAAAACCTTGGAGGTCTCCCTTAAGGGGCATCTGGAAAGCCTCTTTCTGAGGATGAAGAAACTAAAGTCCAGAGAGTAGTGCAGTACAGGGGAAAGACTGTCAGATTTGGAGTTTGATGTTTACTAGCTATGGGACCTTGGACAAGTCACAATCTCTCCAGACCTCAGTTTCTTTATCTGTAGAAGGAGGGGGTTGGACTCAATGGTTCCTGAGGTTCTTTCCAGGTCTAGATCTGGGCTCCTAAGTCTCTTCGAGGTCAAATAGGTAGAAATAAGAGAGTGAGACTTGGTCTGTCCAATCCCTCTGCCTCAGGGAGGCAACAAGCATTCATTAAATACTTACAGTTTGTTTAATTGCTTTGTTACATCATTACTTGGAAAATCATGGGAAATGGAATGTTACTTTGGTAAGAAAAGTGAAATCTTTTGTTGTTTTGACAAATCTAATCACTCAAGAACAGTCAGCAAATAAGCTTTTACTAAGTTTTTACTCTATATCAAGTTCTGGAAATACAAAGAAATGCAAAAACATGATCTATGGGAGAGACAACATGCAAAAATTTGCATATATGAGATACATACAAAGCAGATAGAAGGTGATCTCAGAAAGAACATGCTTTTGGAGGATGGAAGCAGGAGAGGAAGAAGAAACTAGTGAAATTTAGCCTGAGTCTTGCTAGAGAGCATGGCTAGTCACCCAGACTTAAAGGTAGAGAAAGTCTATTGAGAAATGGAATAGAACAGAACTGTTCCTCTTGGAGAAGCAAAGGGTCAGGGAACCAGAAGAATCTCCATTTTTTTAGTTTATTTTGATCCCATCTGTTGGTTATGAGTCTGATATAAGAGCACAATTAACAGAGAGTAGCTGAAGGGATAAAGCCATCTTCTACTACAGTGGGGATTAGATGGCCATACATATATCAGAGAGGTGTCCCAAATGAAGACCTGATTGATAGGGAGTTCATTACCACAACATTCAGCCCTGGGAAATGAGGATGGGCCCAGGGAAAGAGCCTACCTTGGATTCTGAAGATTGATACCTGACATTATCATGGGTTATTTTTAGATTCATTCCATCTGGACTCAAGGAACTTCACACTGAAGTGGCTTTAGAGATAGATAATATGGGAGGTCCTTTTCTGGATAGCTCCCAAGTAGCCCTTGTGTTCCAGTTCTTCTATGAGACATTGTTATTATTGAGTCATGTTAATTGTGCCTGATTCATTGTGATTCTTTTTGTGGGACTTCTTGGCAAAGACACTGCAGAAGTTTGCCATTTCCTTGTCCACCACATTTTACAGATGAGGAAACCAGGGGAAACAGAGTTAAGTGATTTGTCCAGGATTACTCAATTGATTAGTATTTGAAGTCATTTTTGAACTCAGGTTATCTTGATTCCAAATCCCAAACTATCCTCTTTTCTACTTAGCTTCCTCATAGATAGAAGTGGGGGCAGAAGACACATAAGAGAACTGGTTTCATCAGCTTAGCCACTGATCCAGAAAACTTTGATTTTGGTGTCTCTGTAATTCCTGAAGAATGAAGGAGTTGATTAAAGTAGAAACTCAGCATGAGGACATGAAAGTTCTTATTAAACTTAAAAGTATTACATTATTAACATCTTCTCCATCCCTTTCTTAAGTCTAGACAACCAACAAAACAATAAACCAAACTCTGATTTGTAGTATTTGCCAATTTCCAACACACTGCAATTTTAACAATTGGGTCTTGGGAGCTGGTACAAGTTGGTCCAACACATCCATGGATGCCTAAGGAGCAACACACAAAATCCATCTCACTGCTTCCTATCATTTTTGAAGATTCCCTTATACACCATGAAAGATCCGAGAAGATATCTGAAAGAATTAGTGTTGAGTGGGATCATCTGAGTCCAACAGTCTATAAGCCTCCCCTCTTCCTTTAAGATGTACTTCAAGGATCATCTCCTTACACTGCTAGTTCCCTCCTTCCCAAACTATCCTGTATTTAACCATTTTACAGGATGTAAATACAAAATACAAAATAAAATACAAACTTTATATTAATGCTAAATATAATGATATATTGACTTCCTTCCCCCTTAGAGAATAAGTTCTTTATGAGTAGGAATTGTTTCATTTTTTGTGCTTGTATCCCTAGCACTTTAGCACTGTGCTTGGTAGATGGTAGGTGCTTAGTAAATGCTTGTTGATTGATGATCCAGCTATATATAAACAGTATTTTGTGCCAAGAGTTAAGGATAACAGGGGTCATTTGTCAGGCAGCCAGTGGTATTCTGTATTGGATTTAACTAATGGATACTACCAGCTAGATCCTAAAAAAAAGAGGAAGGCAGAGAAAATACTCTTTATCATATGAACATGGGATTACACACTCATAGATTTAGACTGAAAGGAAGCTAAGATATTCTTTAATACAACCCTTTATTCTATAGATGAGAAAAATAAGGTCTGGGAAAGCTAAGTGTATAAAAGTATACTTTTCCAAGTATACACAGGTAATAATATGGATCAGAGGAAGAACTAAAACCAGGGTTTTCTGACTCCAGAGCTGAAATCTTTTAATAATACCAAGCCACCTTTCAAATGATCACCTTGATTCTAACCAGAATAAGCATATGCTCCAGGGCAACTCAAGGGCCCCTGCAACATTTCAACAGTTTATGGAGAACGAAGTTAGAGTCAAGAATTACACAGTATTGGTTAACTTGAATGATCTCATTGCCTTTGAAATGACATTGAAAAAAACAAAGGAAAGATGGATGAAAATTTTGGATCAGCTGGAAGAAGCTGATCTGAATCCATCAGTTAACAAGGGCCATTTCTAAAGAAAATGTAAGTAGGTGAGTTATATTGTATCTCAACAAGGAGTGCGTATTGACTCGGAGAAAATAGAAATACTCATCAGCTAGCTATGTTCAAATAACCTCTTAGAATTAAATACTTTTCTAGGATTTTGTGGCTGTTATCTCAAATATGCAAAGAACTATGCTGTTATTAATAAACCACTGAAAGTTCTCACTCCTGAATATATATATATATATATACATATATATATATATATATATATAGGAGGAATCAAAAGCAGAAAGACAAGAAAGACCTGACCCCTTTGCCCCAACCTGGAGGTTATTGACATTAGAAATATGAACAACTCTAAATCACTATTGATTAAAGAAATTCAAATTAAAACAACACTGAGGTGCCACCTCACATGTCTCAGATTGGCTAAGATGACAAGAAAAGATAATGATAAATGTTGGAGAGAATGTGGGAAAATTGGGGCACTAATGCATTTGTTGATGGAGTTGCAAAATGACCCAGCCATTCTGGAAAGCAATTTGGAACTATGCCCAAAAGGCCATAAAATTAAGCATATCCTTTGATCCAGCAGTGTGACTACTGGGTCTGTATCCCAAGGAAATCATAAAAGAGGGAAAAGGACTCACATGCACAAAAATGTTCGTAGTGGCTCTTTTTGTGGTGGCAAAGAATTGAAAAGTGAGTAGATGCCCATCAATGGGGGAATGGCTGAATAAGTTATAGCATATGAAAGTAATGGGATATTATTGTCTATAAAAAAATGACGAATAAGTTGATTTTAGAAAGGCCTGGAAAGATTTACACAAATTGATGCTGAGCAAAACAAGTAGAACCAGGAATATAGTGTACTCAGTAACAGGAAGATTGTGGGATGATCAGTTGTGAAAGACTTGATTCTTCTCAACAGTTCAATGATTCAAGACAGTCTCAATAAACTTTGTGTGGAAAATACAATCTGTATCCAGAAAGAAAACTATGGAGAATGAATGTAAATCAATTCATACTATGTTCACTTTTTTTCCTTTTTCTTGTTTTTTCTCTCATGGTTTTTCCTTTTTGTTCTGATTTTTCTCTCCCAATGTGATTCATAATGAAATGTGTATTTTAAAAAATTTTGTGCATATGTATAAACAAAAATAAAGAAAACAATAAAAAAATCCCCCAAAAAAAGAAATATGACCAAGTGTCAAAGATATAGTCAATAGCTTCACTCATGTTCCAATATTGGTCTCTTTGCTGCATAAGTACTGGTCTGGAAGGTCTGGGGGCAGTTCTGGCCCAGAAATATATTGCATTAGCCGTTAGAGTACTTATTGCCAATGAGACTCATGGTATTTCATACAAAAACTAATTCCTGGTTTTGAAACCTGCTGACACTGAGAAGTTCAAAGGATGCTAACGGAACAATGGAATGAAAGGACAAAAGTCTCTCGATTTGTATTTTTGAGCAATAGCAAGGTTGGGAACTGCCTGACAAAGATGGGAGGCACTAAGATTCAGCCTGAGTCAATGGCTAGGGAAGAATAATGTGAATGAAGATGCATGTGACTCTGATACTGTTGAGACAACCAAAGAAGGGGGAAGTGATGACTATTTGTGATACTCAGCAAATTAGGATGCAGTCAAACAGAAGCATAAAGGAAATGGGTCGTCAGTGTACATGAATTTGGTCACATTGAACCAGGTCCTTTTCCTTTTCCCTCAGTTATCCTTGAAAGACTGGTTGGTATTAAGAGCAAATTCATGGTGGACAACTTTGAGAGGAGATATAAACCAAAAAGAGGGGGAAGGCCCTTGGGAAATTGACTCCATCCCCTAGAAGACATGCAATTGTACTTGATTATAATTGACCCCACACAAGATATTGGGAAGCTACCGAAAGCATTTTGCCATGAACGCTTTATTGAGTTAAGGCAGACCATTTGAGCTAGAACTCAATTTTCTTGGTTCCCAAAATTGTTCTAGGTAGCTAAGAAGACTCATCTAATTGATAGACCAAACTGTACATTATATCCAGTCATCCTCCAGTACATCCTCAGTACCATGAGCTACTCAATATGCTCTTCTTCCTAACTTTGCCCTGTCACCATGTCTACTTGTTTTTAGTCTGGAAATAGAAATCAAGCCATTGTTACTGGAAAAGGCATAACAACCAACTAACCTGTGGTTTCACTCATGACACTTTGGACTTGAAAGAGCAAAATCCCTTTCCCTGGTCACCACTCTCCTAGATGTGTTTCTCTTCCCCTTTTAGAATCTAAACTTCCAGTCAAGTGTGGTAGAACATGTCTGTAATCCTTGCAGTTGGGGGAGACTGGTGGAGGTTAGTAGATTGCTTGAGTTTGGGAGTTCTGATCTAGAGTAGGGCTTAGTCTTCATATTAAATCTGGCACCAATACTGTGAATTCTTGTCAACTGAAAGCCCCTGGATAGTCAAGGGATGGAGAACAAACACAAGTCAGAAAAAATGAATAGGTTAAAGCTACTACACAAGTCAGCATTGAGATAAGGTTTGCAGTGGCCACTACACTTTGGAAAGGAGAAAGAGAAAAAATGTAAGTTCCTTGAGGATATCTTTCTATTTGTAACTCTAGCACCTAGTACATTGCTGACATGTAGAAATCTCCAGAAGAAAGGATTCTCATGATATTTATAGCTTTATTTCCAAAAAAATGAGCTCCAAATAACTACATGAAGCCCCAATATTTGAGAAATATAATAAAGAAAGAAAGTATGGGATGCAACATAGTAGAGTGCTGTGGTGTCAAATTCAAATAGAAATATGTTCATAAGAGCACATATTGACTTAGAAAACCGCATATTACCATCATCTATGTTTTGTTGTATTTTTATTTATTTTGTTAGATATTTCTCAATTCTATTTTAATGTGGTTTGAGCAGCATTTGGGAGCGTTGAGGGCAGAGGACTGTATGTTTGATCTTTCTAATATAATGGTATACATGCTGGCTTGGGAGTCAAAGGACACAAATTCAAAATCCGCCTTGGATACCTACTGTCTGTGTGACCTTCAGCAAGATATTTAACTTCTCTGTACCTCAATTTCCTCATTTGTTCAATATTGGGATTGTCCTAGATAGCCTCTGAAATCAATCCTTTCCATTTCTAGCTCTATGATCCTAGGAAATTAGAGATCTTTAAAGTTTTTTAAAAGAGCACAGATGATTTAGAAAAAAAAGGTAGAGAACGTAAATAAAGCAGGTGGACAGGACTGGCAGAGATGGACTAAAATAAAAGTTGCCTTCCTGAGAAGCAGGGCTATACCGAGGGACAAATTTTTAAAACTGAGCAAGTATTTCTAAGTCAAAGCCATTTTTCTCCTCTCATCAGCTATCATAGGGCCCCTAAAACTAGGATTGTCACAATTCACAGTATATGATTTGGAGGTTTTATTACCTTTCTTATGATGTATATAGCATTATGTTCATTTCCTAGGATTTTAGCATTGCAAGGTCCAGTAACAAAATGAAAGGTAATGTGCATGTGCTGATATTGCCTGACCAAATATATATGTGCATAGACACACTATATAAAGTTATATTCAAGATGTTAGGATCTCATCATCTCTGTGGTTATTAAAGGTTTATAAAGAATCCTTACTCTACAGAATTGAGGAAATATAGAATCCCCAGGGGGCAAAAAAGCAAAACATGAACACTTCCATCAGAGGACTTTTGATGCTCACTTGAAAGAATAACCAGACGCCGGCTTCCAGGCACTGACCAGTCAATACTTCCTGGGAACACTTGTTCTCAGAATAATCAACTCCTCTTTTATATGCATGTGTAATTATAATTTCTTCTTCTTTTTTGCTTATTTTTTTGCTTAATATTTTTGCTTAAAATAATTCAAGGGCTTCCTCTTCTTTCAGATCACACGTGCTCATGATGGTTGTCCCACAGGGCTCTGTCCTGGGTCTTCCTCTCTTCTCCTTCTATAGAACTTAGTTGGTGCTTTCATGCATTAAATTATGATCTCTATCCTGATGATCCTCATATCTACATCTCCAGGCCTCATCTCTCTGCAGACCTTCCATTGCTCATCTCTAACCACCCATCATACATCTTGATTGGATATCTTGTATTCAACCCAACAAGTCCAAAACTCAGCTTATTATCTTTCCTTCAAAACCTTAGTCCTCTCTAAATTTCCCTATTGCGGTCAAGGCTATTGCCAATCTCCCAGTCTCCCAGACTCATGATCTATGTGTCATCCTGGACTCCTTACTCTCTCTGACCCCTCAGAGAGGGGCTTGTCAATTTTCCCTTCATAATATCTCTTGTCCAGGCCCCCTTCTCTTCTCCGACTCTGCTACCACCCTAGTGTAGGTCTTCATCACCTGACACCTATTCTATATCAATAATAGCCTGATGGTTGGTTTTCCTGCAACTGGACCTCCCACTCCAATCCATCTTTAACTCCTCTGTCAAATCAATCTTCCTAAAGTACAGATTTGGCCCCATCACATCCAGTTCCAGCGGCTCCCTGTAACTTCCAAAATCAAATAAAAAATCCTTCATTTGGTATTTAAAGCCCTCCATGATCTGAAACCCCCACCACCAGGACTACCTTCTCAGTCTTCTCTTCTTACTCTTCTCAGATACTTTGTGATTCAGTGACACTAACCTCCTTGTTGCTCCTCAAAAAGACACCCCATTTCCTAACTCCAGGCATTTTTACTGGCTGTCCCCCATGCTTAGAATGTTTTCTCTTCATCTTCACTTTCTGATTTTTTTTTTTTTGCTTCTTTAAAGTTCCAGCTAAAATTCCACTTTCCACAAGAAGCATTTTCCTATTCTCTTTAATTCTAATGCCTTCTGGAGCAGTTAGGTGGTGCAGTGGATAGAGCACCAGCCCTGAAGTCGAGATGACTTGAGTTCAAATCTTGTCTCAGACATTTAGCTGTGTGACCCTGGGCAAATCACTTAACCCCAATTGCCTCAGCAAAAATAAAAATTCTAATACCTTCCTCCTGTTGATTATTTCCAATTTATCCCATATAACCAATTTTTTGATTGTATACAGTCATTTGCATATTATCTCCCCTATTAAGGGAGTACATTGATAGAAGGAAGAGCAGATTGGGGGAAGTGGTAGTCAGAAGCAAATCACTTTTGAAGAGAGACTGAGTCAAAGGAGAGAGAGAATAGAATAAAAAGAGGAGGGAATAGGATGAAGGGAAATACAGTTAGCAATTGTAACAGTGAAAAGAATTTGAAGCAAGTTTCTCTGATAAAGGCCTCATTTCTCTCTTTTTAAAAAAATGTTAATAGTATTTTATTTTTCCAAATACATGTAAAGATAGTTTTCAACATTCATTTTTGTAAAACTTTGTATTCCAAATTTTTCTCCGTCCCTTTCTTACCTTCCTCCTCCCCCAGACAGCAAACAATCTGATAGATAGTTACATGCAATTCTTTTAAACATGGTTCCTTATTTGTCATGTTGTGCAAGAAATATCAGATCAAAAGGATAAAGACCGCAAGAAAGAAACAAACGACAACAACAATTAAAAAATGTGAAAACACCATGTTTTGATCTATATTCAGTCTCCATAGTTCTCTCTTTGGATGCAGATGACATTTTTCATTCCAAATCTATTGGAATTAAAGGCCTCATTTCTCAAACATATAGAGAACCAAGTCAAATTTATTAAAAACCAAGAGCCATAATCCAGTTGATAAATGATTAAAAGATATGAAAAAATTTCAAATGAAGTAATCAAAGCTATATGTAGCCATATTTAAAAATGCTCTAAATCATTATTGATTAAAGAAAGGCAAGTTAAAAACAATTTTTAAGTACTACTTCATACCTATTAGATTGCCTAATAGGATAAAAACAGAAAGTGACAAATGTTGGATTTGGAGAGAAAAAAAATGACACTGTTGGTGAAATTGTGGCCTGATTCAACCATTCTGTAGAGCAATTTGCCACTATATCTAAAAGGCTACAAAAACATGCATACCCTTTGACCAAGCAATACAATTATTAGATGTATATCCCAAAAGAGATTTAAAAAAAAAACAGAAAGAAAAAGGATCTATATGTTTTTGTACATAACCAGACTCTTTTCTGGTGACAAAGAATTGAAAATTGAGGGGATGCCCATCACTTGGGAAATGACTGAACATGTAATTATGATGGAAGACTACTGTGAGATAAGAAATGATAAGCAGGATGCTCTAAGAAAAATCTGGAAAGACTTACAGAAGCTGATGCAAAGTGAATTTACTGTGCACAAAATAACGACAATATTGTAAGATGACCAGCTGTCAGTGGCTGAGCTATTCTCAGCAATGCAATGATCTAACACAACTCTAAGGGACTTATGATGACAAAGGCTATCCATCCCCAGAGAGAGATCTGATGGTGTTTGGATGGAGATGGAAACATATGTTTAAAACTTTATTTTTCTTGAGGGGTTTTTTTTGCCTGTTTTCTTTCACAACACAACTAATTTGGAAATGTGTTTTGCATGATTATACATGTATAACCTATATTGAAGTGCTTGCCTTCTCAAGGAGGAGCCAGGGAGGGAGGAAGGGAGAGAACTGGAACTCAAAGCTTAAAAACAAATGTTAAAAAAATTGTTTTTACATGTAATTGGGAAAAAACATACTAAAAAAAAAGACTATCCTCTCTTAAATCTCATTTGGATGTATAAACCTTGTGTGGGTTTTTTTCCTTTTTCCATTACCTATTGCGAATGCTGAGTTACTGCATAATGACTCATTTGGAGTCATTATTGGCATTAACATAGGGAGTAGAAGCGAATTAAGCTACCTTCTCCTTTTGAAATTCTTCAAAGTTCAAATGGAATTCTTATGCAAATTTCTGCAATGATGCCAGACATAAATGACATATGTAATGCTTGTATTATTCAGTCCTGTTTGACAATCTGTGACCCCGTTTGGAGTTTTCTTGGCAAAGATACTGGAGTGGTTTTCCATTTCTTTCTCCAGTTCATTTTACAGATGGGGAAACTGAGGCAAACAGTGTTAAGTGACTTACCCAGGGTCATACAGGGTCACACAAATCTGATCTAAGGCCAGATTTGAACTCTGAAAGATGAGTGTTCCTGACTCCAAGCCCAGGGCTCTGTGCACTATGGCACCACCTAACTGCCCTATAAATATATAACATGTATATTATATAACACATGATATATACATATCTACTTATCAATCAGTAATCATTTATAAAGCCCTTGCTATGTGCTAGGCTCTAGAAACACAAGTACAAAAACAATAAATCCATCTTGCCTCTCAAAGAGCTCATTGCTTCCAGCTCTGTTGTACACAGATCTCCTGAATAAATCATATAATGTACACACTTAACATTATATATGTGATCTGACTAAATTATCTCACCTTTCTTAGCCTCAGTTTCTTCCTCTGTAAAAAAGGGATGTTACTTAACATGGGATTTTGTTTTGAGTGACATGATTTTTATAATTTTTTTTAAAATTTCTCTCTTTCTCAATGGGTGGGACTGGAGAGGGAATAAGGGAAAGGAGATAATCTGGAAATGAAAGCAAAATAAAATTGAATGGAAGGGGAAAAAAAGTAAAATAGAGGTACAACAGTTCAATTTTTATTTCTGAAATCTTTTAATTTCCCACTGTATCCCTTCTTCCATTTCCTCCCTGAGAACCATTCCTTATAATAAAGAACAAAAAGAAAAAAGGAGTGAAACTAAATCAACAGATTAAATCAACCAATATATCAAAAAAGCCTGATGTTATATGGAGTTTTCCCTACCTGTGGTCATCCACCTCAGCAAATAAAGAGGAGAGACGTCTTCTCATTTCTTCTGCAAAGCCAGTTCAATCATTATAATAAGTTAGCTGCATTGTTTTGTTTCCTTGTAGAGGTGACTTTTTTCCATTTACAATGTTAAAGTCGCTGTGTACCTTGTTTCCTAGCTTCTGCCTCCTTTGCTTTGCATCAAGATTTTTCAATAACAACTAGGGCATGTGTCCTTGGGCCCTCCCCTGGCTAGTATGACCCAGTGGGAAAAAGAAAGCTGCCCAGTTCCTTTTTAGAGCTGCTCAGATTTTCTCAGCAAGAAGTCCTTTAGTGTTAGAGGACTTTGAACTGGTACGGCCATTTTTAAGTCATTTGGAACTATGTACCCCCAATTACTCAACTAGATATACCTTTTTTTATACAGCAAATTGCAAAGGCAAACAGATTTAAATGCCCTAACAATCCTAACCAAAAAAAATTTTTTTAATAAAAATAAAAAACAATCCTAATCAATGCAATGACCAACCATAATTTCATAATTCCATGATAGACTTTATCACTCATCCTGACATAGAAGTGATAACTTCAGGATAAGAATGAAACATACAGTTCTGGACATTGACAACGTGTAAATTTATTTTGCTGCAGTAGGACTAAGCCATTCAGGAGTCAGCACTATGTTTGATTCGAACATGGGGAATCCAACAAGTGAGCCATCAAGATACCTAAGGAGGGACACTCCTTGAACTGGAGTCCCCCATCACCATGTTTCCCCAAAATTTCTTCACCAGGAAACTCACCATTCTTTGAGATTTTATCAATTTTGGTACTCATACCACTTCAATACCCACAGAACCCTCTGTTTCCCGATTGAACATCAGGGGACAACAGAGAAATGAACTCCTCCCAAAAATCTCTATTTAAAAAGTCCAGCCAACTGTCCATTTCCCCTCAGCTATAGTTCTTGGACTGGATTCTACCATGTCCATTCTCCTCACCATCCCCATCCTTTTTGACTTATTTCTATGTGTTGATTTCCATTGTTGGATTATAAAGTCCTTGAGAGTCTCAGACACTTAACACTTACTAGCTATGTGACCCTGGGCAGGTCACTAAACACCAATTACCCTGAAAAAAAAAAAAAATCCAGGCTTCCAGGCTTTCCTTATCAGGATCCCATCCTCTTAAGGTTCTCACACCCAACTTCCCTTGTCTTCAGCTCACCTCATTCAATAAGCATATGGGATTCTAGGGTCATAGATCTAGAAGGGATAGCAGAGGGTATCTGATCCAACTGTCTCATTTTACAGATGAGGAAACTGAGGTCCAGGGAATGCCAAAAACATACTATATATCTAAGTCAGAGATTTTCAAAAATACTTTTAAATCAGCAAAATTTGACTTTGGGGAGCTCAGGGAAGAAGCAACTTTTGAAAAGGCCCCATCTGTTGAAAGCTTTGCTGTGATGTCTTTCTCCATTCCCCCTTTCTACCACCCCCATTGTTGTTTCCTTCTATCCCTCCCAGGGTTGCACCTCTATTTTCAACCCCTCTCCAGGGGACTTCCTGAGCTTATTTTGGAACCAATCTTCCATAGAACCAGGGGATCACTCATTCCATTAAAAGATACTGACTTTGAAAAACAACACATTCCTGGCCTGTCCATTCAATTTGAGGAGAGAAGTGGACAGGGAGAATGGCAGTGTAGATCATAAGGTGGAGCTGAGGAACACAGAATATCCAATCTTTTTTTCCCACTGCCCAGTCTAGGCATTAATTCAAATGGTCTGGTGGCCAGGGACTTTAAGATTTAGAAAAAATGTGAGGGTGGGAAGGGATATGGGAGCTTTATGCTTAACCAGCAGGCAACTGATTAGAAATTCTAGAAATGCTGAGAGAGAAGAGCCTTAAAGCTGCTATTACAATACCAGCATGGACCTATTCAAATGTTATATTTTCATTCTTCAACAGAACCATGCAATAGAGATATCCAATCAATGAAGGCACTGCAAATTGCAATACATCCGTGCCTTCTTTCTCTGTGTGAGTTTTGTCTGTGTTCTCCCATAAATCCTTCTTAGAGGACATCCAGTGCCCTGGAGGTTTTTTCCTGGATCTTTTAACATTTCATGGGCACCATGGAAGCACTTGGGCTGCCTATTTATTTTCCCTCACTTTTTGAACCACCCCAGCCCACCTTCTTTTCCAATCATACTTTTATTATATTGTGTCCCTTACATTGTTTCTTGTATTCAAGTCATTGGTACTTATATATTATCATTTACTTATGCCTACTATCTAAGACTTTATTATTCTTTGAAACATCCAATGAAAAGATGAAAAAGCATGTATTGAATGAATATATAGATATGTATGTGTGTTCATGTATATACACATATATGTATATATATGAAAAAACATAAAGCATTTTGGATATCTATAGAAAATTAGACAGTCCCCAGTCTCAAGAAGATTATATTCCAATAGGGGGAGATTATGCTGTGGCAGAGTGATGAGCAGGGAGGGTGTTTTTGATTTGGAAAGTCAATGTGATGGTGAGTGAAGTCATAGGGGAGTAGATAGATGCACATATCCTTTCTAGTAGCAATGGTAATATTGATTTGATTATGGTCCCAGAGCTGGAAAAAAGAGGGGAAGCTGATACAGACACAGCAGCCAAGATAGCCGAGATGCAAAGTGAAGCATAGCTGAAGCTAGCTTGATAAAATGGGCCATGGGAGACCTTCACCAATCAGGATTGTGTGAGCCCCAGGACCCACAGGCGCAGTGTCTGGTCTAGAGGGTGCAGCAAAATTCCATTTCTTCCAAAGCTTCTGTAGCTGCGTGATTCAGTCACAAAGAATCACTGGAAGGATGCTACTGTTAAAAAAAATGGAGTTTTGTGGGTATTAGGAAATAATTTAGGGACATCGAAAGTATTGGTTAAGTTTTCCAAATACTATCTGATCACCCTCTTCTTCCTAGTCAATTCCTAGTACATTCTTTGTCTTATTTGGTTGTCACAATATGCCTTTGAGGTCAATCAATCAACATTTATTAAGTACTTACTACATGCTAAGTCAATCAGTCAACATTTATTAAGTGCTTATTAATGAGCTAACACAGGAGGTACAAAAAAGGAGGGGAAAGTTCTTTCTCCCAAGGAGCCTGTAGTGTAAAAGGGAGAGTCAACATGTAAAAAGTTAGGTACAAAAGGTTTTTTTTGCAAGGGTTAAAGTTGAAAAATTATCCATGCATTTGTTTTGAAAATAAAAAAAATTTAATTAATTAATAAAAATAATAAAGCTAAGTACATACAACTTATAAACAGAATAGATGAAGGTAATCTCAAAGGGAAAACATTAGCAGATTGGGAGATGTTTCCTGCCAAAGGTGAAGTTTGAACTGATTCTTGAAAAAAGCTGCAGAAACTATGAGATCAAAGTGAAGGTGAAGGACATTCTAGACATGGGGAACAACCTGGGAAGAGGCACAGAGACAGGAGTTAGAGAGATCTGTGTAATAAACTGCAGTGTTGTATTGGTAGCCACTCCAGGCATTCAGGCATAATTATCCCCATTTCACAGATGAGGTTCAAAGAAGTTAAGTGACTTATCCTTGTCACCCAATTGTCAAACCAGGTTTCTCTTGACTCATAGTTCAACACTCGAGTCTCATTGCTGCCACTACTTTGCACACATTGCTAGTGGGAACCACAGCACAGATGCTGGTACAGTGGTGGGAATAAGCTTGGAATGCTTATGAGACACTGACTTAAACTGAGTACAGGATGGGGAAAAAGTTAGATTCAATTAGGCTAGATCATGGAAGGCTTCAAAAGACTTATTGATGAGTTCAATACAAGTTAATGATAATGAGTCACCTCAGGCTCTTGAGCAGGGGAGTGGCAAAATAAAAATGATATTTTAAAGATCCAACAGCCTCAGTGTGTGAATAGCAGGTGGTATGTATCATATGTGGGAGTTGTTTTGAAGAACTAAGAAAATTCATTTTGCATGCAGAAGTCCCATCTTGTAACTTTTACCTTGATTTTGCAACCCCCAGGTATATCAAACTTTCATTTTTCATCTTCTGTTTGCTAACAGGAAGGAATAGAAGTAAAATCACCTTGAAAAGTGAGGATCCCTCTCCCTGTGGAAAGTACCAGTGTTCTGATGCCTCCAGAAACTCAGAGGACAATTTTATCTTACTTCACCACCACCACCACCCCTCTCCCTGACCAGACCCTGCCTTTTAAGAGACATCTTCAAATAATAAAGTAAATCTGACATCAATACTCAGAAATGTACATTTTTTTTGCCTTACTGTACTCTAGGGATCCTTATTCATCTCTCACTCATAGCTAGTTACATCTCTCCTTCAGGATTCTAGGGATACTCCTGAAGAGAAGAGAGATTTCTTTCTAATTCTATTGGTCGACATCATTCTAAATGTTTTCCTCAGTATCAATTACCAGTTACACTTAGTATCTCCCTAATATAATTAATTGACCCAGTGATTAGCTCCCCATTGCCATTTAGCTAATTAAAATTAATTATCTTCTACAAAAGATATATTTACCGAGAAGATACAGCAAGAGCAGAAAATAATTACATTCTTCTAAAATAAAAACACATTTTCTCTTTAGTATTTTGGTCTCTACATGGAGGGCTCATACTTAAAGTGATTGGTAGAAAGCATTTGCTTGCCAAGTTAATAATAATAATAACAATAGCATTTTATTTTTCAACAAACATGCAAAGAGTTTTCAGCATTCACCATTGCAAAATCTTGTTCCATATTTTTCGTCCTCCTTCCCCACCTCCCCCCTTCCCTAAACAGCAAATAATCCAATATAGGATAAACATGAGCAATTCTTCTAAACATATTTCTACATTTATCATGCTGCACAAGAAAAATCAGATCAAAAAGGGAAAAATAGAGGAAAAAAACAAGCAAGCAAATAACAACAACAAAGGTGAAAATACTGTTGTGATCCACATTCAGTCCCACAGTTCTCTCTCTGGATGCAGGTGGCCCTCTCCATCACAAGTCTACTGGAATCCTGCCAAGTTATTTTCCAAAAGAAGCAAAGCAAAAAGATAAAATTATCCTCTTGTTTTCAGAGACCAGTATCTCAATGCCTAGACACTACTGGGCTAGCTCCCAAAGGTCACTGGAGACTTCTCACCCAACTTGGCTACCCATAAACTCTAGCATGGGCTTCAGGACTTGGACCCTTAGTACTCTCCCAACCTTTCCAATCTCACAGAGTTTCAAACTCCATTACACCTCCAATAATTCTTCACCTAAGGCAGGGAAAGAATAAACATCACAGAGACAGGGAGCAGCAGGATACACCCTGTGGTTTCATGCCAACTGTAGTAGGAAGAGAGGATTGCTGGTACTCTCCCCAGCTGCAATATAGCAGTAGTTATTGCCTCCTTATGTGAACAGTGCATTCTTTTGTAGGCACACCCAGTTTTGACTCCACAGCAAAACAAACAACCTATCATTGATATATGAAAAATGCAAAGAAAACAAATCATAAAATGTTGCTATTCAAGTATTTTTTCAGTCACGTTCAGTCAGATTCTTTGTGACCCCATTTGGGTTTTGAAGGTTGAGGAGGGGCAAAGATATTAAAGTGGTTTGCTATTTCGTTCCCCAGTTCATTTTACAGATGAGGAAACTGAGGCATCAGGGGTAAGTGACTTGCCCAGAGTCATACAATTGGTATTTGAAGCCAGATTTGAATTCAGGCTTCCTGCCTCCAAGCTCATCATTCTATCCACTGCCAATACCTATTCATTAATTCATTGTTAAATTAGACTGTTAAGGATAGACTGTTGCTAGATGAAGCAGTGGATAGAACACCAGTTCTGAAGTCAGGAGGACCTGAGTTCAAATCTAGCCTGAGATACTTAACATGTAATTAGCTGTGTGATCCTGGTCAAGTCATTTAACCCCAATTGCAGAGAGAGAGAGAGAGAGAGAGAGAGAGAGAGAGAGAGAGAGAGAGAGAGAGAGAGAGAGAGAGAGATCTCCTACTTCAAATTAGACCGTTTAATTTCTCAAAAGATATTTATTCATTTAAATCAAAAAAAAAAAAAAAAAAACATTGCATTGACATCTAATTGAGATTTTTCTCCCCGGTGAAATCAAAAGATTGGAAGAGCAATAAAAAAGGAAGTGCCCATGGAAGAAAGTTTGCAGTCTTCAGAATAATTGTATTTAACATGTATTTATTCAAGAAACTTCTGTGAAAGCACTGTGCTAAGGACTGGGCTACAAAGATGAACTATATCCCAGTCTCTTCTCTCTTAAATCTGATGATCTAACAAAAAAAGATATTCCATGTACACTAACAAGACTATGATGGAGGAGGGGGGAAGGGAAGAAAAGAAACATTTATTTAGGGTGCCTTGTTGTTCCATCATCTCAGACTCTTTGTGAGCCCATGTGACTTTTTTTTTTTTTTTTTTTTAGCAAAGATGCTGGAGTGATTTGACATTTCCTTCTCCAGTTGATGAAGGCAAACAGGAGTAAGTGACTTGCCCAGGCTCATACAGCTAGTAAATGTCTGAGGGCAGATGTGAATTCTTTCTAAATCAGCCCAGTGCTTTATCCATTGTGTTGCCTAGCTGTTTTAATAATAGGATCAAAGGAGATATGCAGGCCCAGTGTTCTTAGAAAATGTTAGGAGAAAAAAATGAGAGGGGAAAAAAAAAAAAGAAAATGTTACGAAGAAGACACTTTCAGTTAGGAGGAATCAAGGAAGTCTTCCTGGAGGAGGTAGCATTTGAATTGATCCTTGAAGGAAGAAAAATATTTTAATACTCAAGAGATGAGGAAGGAGAATGACACTTATGCTTGAGAGATGACAGATTAGATAAAGGAAATTTCTTAGTGTTCTTTTTCTGGTTGGAATGTCAAGTAAAGGATGATGTGAAATAAAGTCAGAAAGAGGTTGTGGAGGGCTTTCCAAACCAAAATGAAACCTTTGTATTTTCTGTAATAGGTGATGAATTTTGAGTAAGATATCAAAGATGTTTAAGTAAGAAGTTGCATCAGAGCTTTGGATTAGGAAGCGGCTTTGGGATGTTGGATGAAGAATGGATGAGATCTGCACAGAACTTCCTGACTCCATGTCCAGTACTCTACCCACTGAACTGTCTAGTTACCTTTTTGTTAAGTGCCTACAATGTGCTAAGTGCTTTATGGACATTTTCTCATCCTTTGCAAGGTTGATAGAAGGATCAAACAAGACAACATTTGCAAAGCACTTGGCACAGTGCCTGGTGTGTAGTAGACCTATATAAATGTTAGCTATTATTATTATTGTTATATGCATCACTGGAGGGAATATCTTTCATCAATAAGATCATAGATTCACTGGAATATTGAATAAAGGATGAGTTGAGAGAAATTGCACTGGGAGACTAAATAAGAGGGGATGAGTGCCTCAAAAAGATTGTGAGAATAAGAGTTCAGAAAAAGTGATACAAGGATCTTTGGACTTGTCTGTGAGACTTGGGAGACACTGGCACAGGACCACCCAGCACGGCGTGCCCTCGTCAGAGAAGGTTCTGAGGTCTACAGGCAAAGCGGAATTTAAATCGCTCAGAAGAAATGTGAGATGTGCAGATTCAGAGAGTCTACCCTAAATGTTCCCATGGTCTACTTGTGCCTGACCTGAGGTGGAGCATTCTGAGTTCGTATTGGTCTGATCAGGCACAGTAACTCTAATATAGTGATTTTCCTTCTCTTCAAGAAGGAAGGCTCAATCAGCTTCAAGTGGAGTGTGAGTGGAGTGCAAGTCCAGAAGAAAGGCTGGGTGGGGAGGCAGCAGGCTTTTTAATAAGCACTTGCTATGTGCCAGGTGCTGAGCTAAGTGCTAGAGAGAAAAATACAAGCAAAGAAAGAACAGTACCTGCCCTCAAGGAGCTTACATTCTAATGGAGGAGATAATACCCTAAAAAAGAACTAAAGGAGGGAGGGGGCACATGACCAGCCTTGGCCTCTCCCCCAAATGGAGTCTCTAGAAGGACACCAATGGGAGAAGGTCAGCCTCCCAGGGTGAGGAGACTCCAGACACTGAGAGAGGCCCCCAGAATGGGAAGGGAGCTGAGGCATGGTGGCAAAGTCCAGAGTCAGAAGCTTCCCCAGAGAGGAATAAAGATGTGAGAAATATTGGGAAGGTAGAACTGCTCAGACTAGATAAAATTGATTGGCTGTATCAGAGAGGAAAGAGTTAAAGATGACTTCAAGGTCTTGTTGGAGTTGAGTGAGTGACTGAGAGAATGATGACGCCATTAGCAGTTGTAATAAGCAAGTCAAGAGAAGTAAACAGTTTTGAGGAGACAGTAAGTGGAGATGACTCCCCTAGTCAGTCAACTCCAAGGACTTCCCATGGCTCTAGGTAAAAAACTAAACTCCTCTGCCTAGTTTTTAAATCCTAAATGATCTCATCCTACCTCTCTAACCTCCTTAGATATCATTCCCAGTCCTATTACTCATTGAAAGGCCACACTGACCCTCCCTTTACTTATCATTCCTGACACTCATTTCCCATAATTTGCAATGGATATTTCAGGTGCCTGGGATTCCCTCCCTAATTACTTCCACCTCAGAGCATCCCTCTCTCCCTTTAAGACTAAAATCAAGCACCATCTTCTACATAAAACTTTTCCTGATGCCTCCAACTGCTAATGCCCTCGCCACCAAAAAACCTTCCATTTAATTACCTTGTGTGCATATACATATATCTATATATTTATTCATTTTATTTTGTGCTATACATTGCCCATGTACTTATTGTCTCCTTCATTAGAATATATGTAGAAAATAATGTAGAGATTATTTCATTCCTGATACTTATATCCCCCATACCTAGTACAGTATCTGGCCCATAGTAGATGCTTAATGAATATTTGCTGATTGATTTTTCAGACACTTCCAGATTTGCCTGTTGGAGGGTCTCTAGACCATGTTTCCTTGTGAATAGGAAGGACTTCTGTGTCATTAATTTTATTACTTATTATCATTTTAATTTCACTGTCTTTTTTTTTTAATTTTAAACAGTTAATCAATCATCCCATCTAACAAAAGAGGGAATGGAGACTCAGGGAAGGAGAGGGAGATGATCTGTTCAGGGCAGAGGGGGGAATCTGAATTCTGAGCCTTGGAAAGATTGGCCAGCAACATCCTCTTTGTTTCAAGGTCAAGGAGCAGAGGGAAAATTCCACCCAGTTTGAGCTAAGAAGACCAGGGCTTTTGGGCATTCCCAGACACGTCCACAAGATGGAACTGAGCGCGAGGGAAAAGGCCCCTGTAGTGGGAGAAAAGGGGGCCTGCCTTTCCTGGAGGAGGGACCTGGAGCCCAATCCCAAATGAGTAAAGAGAGCACAAGGAGAGGGCATTCTGAGTGTTCACCATGGAAGAGTTTCTCGGGCTCTCTCTGGGGATCTTGCTCTGCCTGGGTCTGCAGCTGGCCCATGGGGGCATGGATGCTTGCTATGATGAGCAAGGGCACCCTCAGCGCTGTCTGCCTGTGTTTGAGAATGCAGCCTTTGGTCGCCAGGCCCAGGTGACCAACACCTGTGGCTCGCCACCGGAAGAGTACTGCCTCCAGATGGGCGCCCCTGGAGACACCCAGCTGTGCCATCCCTGCGATGCCAGCCACCCGGACCACAGCCACAACGCCTCCTACCTGACTGACTTCCACAGCCAGGAAGAGAGTACCTGGTGGCAGAGCCAGTCCATGGCCTTTGGGATCCAGTACCCCAACTCAGTCAATATCACCCTACAGCTGGGTAAGTAAATCCCAGGCTCCCCCACTGCCTTGACTTCGGCCCCCAGAACTTCCTTCTCTTCCCTACCAAATCCTGAGCCTCCCTGGCCTTTGGGTCCAAGGAAAGTAACAGCAGAAGATTTTCAGACAACCATTTCTGGGGCAAGACTTGGAGAACTGGGGGGGAGTGAGGGATAGGGAAGCGGGTTGTAACTTTGAGAAAAAGGTTCTAGTGCATTGAAATTGAGGGAGCTTTCCCTCTTTGACTCTCCCGCCCCCCACTCTTTCCATCCCTTTCATGGAAGCCAAAGTGGAGCATTTAACTGGTCAGAATGAAGAACAATGGTTTTACCGTCTATGTTCCCATAGCACAGAAGTCAAAATGGATTTTTTTTTTTTACACTGGGGCATAAAGGTGAGAGTGAAGTCTCCTACTTCAAAGTAGGCATGAGAATATTTGCAGAGCATTGGTCCAGAAGAAATTAAATTTTCTCTGTAATGAGTGGTTCTCTTTGCCTGCACTCAGAATTTATGATGGTGCATGGGATATATATGATAGGTTATCTGCATATATTTATATACATTTATGGAGAAAGATAGATGTGACATGAGGAAAGTAGGAGCTCATAATCTTTTTTGCTTCGTGGCTCCCTTTGGCAGGCTAGTGGAGTCGGAGTCTTACCTTTTCTCACAATAATGTTTTTAAATACAGAAAATAAAATACATAGGATTAAATAATGAACCAATTATAATAAAAGACAATCATAAAAGTATTTCTTTTAAAAAATTCATACAACCCAAGTTAAAAACCTCTATGCTAAGAAAAGGACTTGATCTTCTGGGAACCAAGTAATTCAAATAATAGCCCATCTGGGTGCTACCCTCACTCCCCGAATCCCCCACACCCCCACATTAACCCAGAAACATATCAAGAATCTGTCTTTATTATTTTTGGGGGCCAAGAACAGTCTAATCCAGTGTGGTTCCAGATCTGGCAGTTATCTCAAAGAAGGCTAAAGAGGACTCCCCAGATGGGACTGGGGTCTCTACAGGGTCAAGGCTGCCCGGAAGCAGGAGAGATATAAGTCCAGTGCCTGCGGAGGTGGGAAGCTGGGGAGAAAGCTGGCTACCCAGGGAAAGGACTGGCCAGAGCCCAGAGCTAAGGGGGAAGGAATTTGGAATCTGGGACAGGGAACAGGGATAGTGATGGGGAGGGAAGCGGGGGAAGATGTATTATTTTTGAGTCAAAGAGGCTGGTTTGATTAAATGGGTTACATGTGTCTATGAGCTTAGGGACTCTACAAATGAGGCATGGAACAAAGGCAATGGCATTCAAAGTCCTGGACTCTGTCACATCACATATTTAGCCATGGCCTCTCTTGCCATGCTATTTATTTTGTAACATCCTAAATCTGATTGTGTCATATCCTGCTGTATTGTGGAATATTTTGCCCCACTATGTAAATTTGAAATCTTTGTTTTCCAATGAATAAGGAAAATTAACACATTCAATGCAAGGTGGTTAAAAATCCCTGAAACTGTACTAAAGCAGGATTACAAAGCACATGGATGGGTATTCTCTACAGCCTGATCATGCTATTATTATATCCACAAAATAGAGCTAACTCCAGTCCCTGCTATTAAGGAAAAATAGAATGTGGGGCTATATAAATAGAATGTGGGGGCTATGTTGGCCTGGAGTGGGTGCCAATGGATTTCAGCTTTAACTAGGAAGAGATGAGATTGTGTAATATCTGGGGAGAAGGGGGGCCCATCTTGCTGTCAGAACTTCTACCCACTCTTTGGTCTCACTCCTAAGGATGGAGCTCCATGTGCAAGGTTCAAGGCCAAGGCTGAGTTGGACAATATATCTAGAGTGAGATCTTGGGTCATATTCAGTAGTAGACAGTCCAGGGCAGGGAGATGGGCCCTTGCCTTTTTGCCTTGCCTTATGCCCCAGAGGAGATTTTTGGAGGAGAATGGGATGGAGGACAAGAAGGGAAGGCGTCAGGACAGCCAGAATGGGATGGAGGTCGCTGCTTTCCCAGCCCCCTGCAAGCTCATGGACATCTGTTCCAAATCCTCAAGTTGTTAGGTCTAGCCTTCCTGTCTGGAATGAAAGGCAATAATATCTGGCCGGCTCCCAGCTTCTCCAATGAAGGGTAGAGAGAAGCTTTTGCTTTGTGGAGGAGGGATGGATGGAGCAAGTTCATTCATTCATTCTTTCATTCATTTGATAAATATTTAATGTATACAAAGCACTGGATATTGATAGAGATATAAGATTGGATAAAACCTGACCTTTCCCTCAAAGGGGATACAATACAATAGGAAAAGGTAATATAATAGGAAAGGTAAAACAAATGCATAAATGATCATTATATCGGGATATGATTAATGACATAAGAGAGGTGTGAACAAAGAATTTAGGAGTGGGAGGAGACAAGATTATTTCCATTGTGGAGATAGGAGGGAAAGCTTCATGGAGAGGATGACATTTCAGCTAGGACTTGTAGAATAGTTAAATAGTTATTGTGGTAAGCAATGTGATAATAGAATATACAGAAAGTTTATGGGGGAAACAGTAGGAGCAAAGACACAGATTTGGGGGAAAACATGGCATTGTCAGGCAATGGGAAGTAAATTCATTTGGTACAAGCTTAGTGTTCTACATGTAGAGGAGAGATGATTCCGAACATTAGAGTTAGATGGAACATTGGGTCATCTAATTCAAATAACTATTTATAAATAAGGAAACTGAGACCCCAGAGGGATGAAATAATATGCCTAAAATCATATAGGTAATAAGTTAATGACAGATTTAATAGTTGAACTCACTTCTTCTGATGACCCAGATAGCACTCTATTATACTTGCCAGAATAAGAGATAAGATTACAAAGTCTGGGGCCAGATTGTGGGAGGCCTTGAATGCCAGATTGAAGAGTTTGAACTTTATTAGGTAGGCAATGGATAGTTTTTATGCTATAGAATGGGGCGTGTGTGTGTGTGTGTGTGTGTGTGTGTGTGTGTTGGGAGACCCCGATCAAAATGTTGTTTTAGGACTGTTAATTTGGCATCCAATACGAGACAATTTGTAGAAAGAAACTGCAGAAATAGGACTGATGAGTTTGGAGGTTATTGCAATAATCCTGGGGAGAGGTAATAAGGCTGGTTTTATTATGGACATGGGAATAGAAAGGAAGAAAGAGGAATATTGCAAAGCTAGAATGACAGGATGAAGCAATTGATTGCCTGTGGAATGGGAAGAGGAAGCATGGGTGAATAGGGATACCACTGAGAAAAATAGTTGGACCATCATGGAGTTCCCAGAGGACTGTATCTTGGATGTTTCATTTTTGGGGAAAGGAGATCTGAAGTCTAGTAACGAATTCATTAGGCAAATAATTTCGTATCTCAAGGCCTCTGGGTATGATAATAAAATCACAAAATCCAAGCAAAACAGAATCAATGAATTTCAGAGTCAGAGAACCTCAATCTGACACAAATCTCCTCAATACTAATCTCACAAGAGCTTGAAGACTTGTCATTAGAGAGAACCCACCTCCCCATTCAGTCCATTCCCCTTGGACAACTCATTAATAGGTATCCCTGACTCAAGTCTCTCTCCACTCCAAGCCAGGCGCACACTGCTGCCGAAGGGATTTTCCTGAAGAATAGGTTGGACTATGTCACTACCTGTTACCAGTCTCCTCCTATTGCTCTAAGACCAAGTATAAACTACTCCATTTGGTGCTTGAGGCTTTTCACAATTTGACCCTTTCCTCTCTTTCACATTGGTCACCCCTCCCC
>JAJPUD010006248.1:106214-135096 GCA_023553655.1 Myrmecobius fasciatus | reverse complement strand
TATTCAGCCATCATCATTTCTTAAAGAACAATAATATTCCATATCCTTCATATACTATAACTTATTCAGCCATTCCCCAACTGATGGGCATCCACTCACTTTCCAGTTCTTAAGGTGTCATTTTCATCAGGATTTCTTGTGTCTATTTTTATCAAGCTTTTAATTCTCTTTTCATAATTTTCTTGCATCACTCTTATTTCCTATCCCAGTTTTTTCCTCTACTATTGTTATCTCTTTAAACCTTCCAGGAATTTTTGCTGACCTTAAGGCCAATTAGCATTTTTCTTTGAGGCTTTATTTGAAGGCATTTTCTCATTGTTTTCTTCTTCTAAGTTTATGTCTTGGTCTTCTCTGCCACCATAGTGACTTTTTATGGTGTTCTTTTTTTGTTGTTTGCTCATTTTCTCAGCTTATTTCTTCACTTGGAACTTTATATTAATGCAGGACTCTGCTCTTCTGAGATGGGGTGGTGGGAGGAAGGCATTATCCCAAGTTTCAGGCTTTTCAGTGTTGCTGTTTTCAGAGCTAGTTCTAAGGGTCTGCAAGTTTTTGGTGCTTCCATAGTGGTATGATGCTGGGAGAATTTGGTCACTGCTCTTCTGATTTTTGCTCTGAAATTTAACCGGGAGGAACCTCTGTCCTACTTCAACCACAATTCTAGTGCTCTTCTTGGTTCTGGAATTGTGACCCCATCCCCTGCTCATTTATAACCAATCACAGGCACTCATTTCTATCCTGGAATTATGAACCAGAACTACAAATGAAAGTAGAGTTACCAGTTAGCACCACCTGTCAGTGCCAGCAAAGTGCCCTTTGTAATCTCTTTCTGACTAGTTGTCTGACCTCCTTACTGTCTCTAGACTGGGGGCTCCTAAAGCTGCTGCTGCTGCTGAGACTGCTGCCATTATGACTACCTTTAAAGTCCATAGCTGGTACTCTTGCTGCACTCTCAACCTGTACCCACCCTGGTATTATAGACATCTCCTTTGGACTTTCTAAATTGTCTTAGATTGGGAAAATGTCCCCTTTTGACCTTTTTTTGGCTCTGCCCCCACCAAATTTGATTTGTGGAGTCATTTTAAGTTTATTAGAGAGGAATATTGGGAGAGTTTGACTGGGTCCTGGCTTATCCTCTGCCATCTTTTGGACATGGTTTTCATGTGGCTGTTGATAGTTTACATTTCTTCTGCTGAAAATTGTTTATATTAGTTGACACCCTTTCTTTCCACTTGTCCATTGCAGAATGGATGACTCCTGTCTCATATATTTCTTCCAATTATCTATTTACCTTGGATATCAGATTTGGGTATGAGCCTTTTATGAAAGCTGTTTGATGCAATGCCAAGGCTTTTTCCTCCACACTGAACCTTCCTTATTCATTCAAGCAAATTAGGTTGGGTTAGAAAGCCGGAGTTTTGAATAAAAACCAGAAAACTCCTTCCCCAGGGGTGAATCTGGTCGAATGAATGCTGATCTTTGGTGTAAGATTCTAGGGGTGTGGGAATCCCAGGGGGGACTGGGTATACTCCTGTCGATGGTACAGTCCAGAGCCGAGGGGAGGATCTGGGTGTGGCCCACGTGCCCCACAAGCCAGTCTTTGTTCTATAGAAGAGCTCTGACTCTATCCTGTCCTGGACAATCTCTTGGTGGGTGTCCAGAGCAGAAGAGAGTGCTCAGAGAAGGGGGAAGTACTTAGAAGCTTTGAGTATCTCTTGTGAGTGTTCATTTAATGTCTCACAATGTGTTATCTTTCCCACACGTGTGGGCTCAGGAAAAAAATATTTTGTCAGCACCAAACAGTCCCATCCGAAAAAGGCCAACGGGAAGGTGGGTGGTGTCTGCCGGGGCCCCCATCACAGAAATGCTGTAGGAGCTGTTAGACCAATATGGAAGTGCTTGGGTCAGGGACGATTGTGTTGGGGACAGCACAGCTACAGTGATGCTTTTATTTAGTCTGACTTTACTACCCTCTTAGGTAGCCCATGGGTCCAGTTACTGTTAATTGCCTTGGCTTTGAAGAGAAGTGTGGGCTGGGTCTAGTGAGGATATTTCAGAAAAGGATAACATCAGTGGTTGGGTGGTAGCCCCATAATGCTGAACATGGTTTGTCTTCCAAGCTACTCTGGGGCTACTCCCATTTTTCAGCTAAAGAAACTGGGGTCTAGATAGGCTTTGTCAATAGTGTTGCTCTGCTGGTCTTAGAATATGGAGCTCACATTGCTAATCTCTATATAGATTTTAAGTTGTTTTTCCTAGTAGTGGGAATGGATTACTCTCTCATGATCCAGGTAATACTTTTTTTGAAATCACAAGACTTAGATCTTGAAAAGGTCTTAAAGATTACCTCATCTGGGGTGTATGCTAACTTTTAAAAAATATATATTGAAGCACCAGCCCTGAAGTCAGGAGGACCTGAGTTCAAATCTGGTCTCAGACACTTAACATTCCCTAGCTGTGTGACCCTGGGCAAGTCACTTAACCCCAATTGCCTCAGCAAAAAAAGCAAAAAAGATGTATATATATATATATATATACATATATATATATATATTTAACTGTTTTTCAAAATAATTGGTTTCCTTTACAATTCCCCGTGTTTTATTTTTTTTGCATTTAAAAGACATGATTCTGAAAAAGGGCCCATCTCCAAGAAGTGAAGGACATAAAAGAGGTTAGCAATCTCTGATCTGGTTTAATCCCCTCATTTACAGATAGAAGTGAATCCCAAAGAGAAGAAAAGTTTCTTGCTTAAGATGATTCAGGTTGCAAAAATCCAGATCATAGCTTGAGAATTGGAAGGGGGCCTTTGAGGAACCATTTAGCCCAACCCCCTCCATTTGATACATTAGGAAAGTGGGACCCAGACAGATTCAAGCTACACATGTAGTAAGTAGCAAAATCAGGATTTGAATTTGGTCCCCAGATTCCAAATTCAAGGTTTTTTCCACCATTCAATCAATGCGTGATGAGAATTTGGGGTATAGTATATAAGTATAGATGGTGGAATAGCCCCTCCTCTGCTTCGATATTTAGCTGGTCTCTATGGCTGTTGAATCTGCGATAATGACTGTTAAACAGAAGAGATCAGATTTCAGAAGCTTGTTGGAAACGGAATTAGTCTTCTCCTTTTGCCTCCTTCCCTGGCTTAAGCCACAGGGTTCATGCTGCCCACTTCCTCCTAGTTGGGCAGTGTGATAACTTTGCCTTCTAGAGAGGATTTAAGATCAAAGAACTTGGATTGGAATCCCAGTTCTGTCATTTGAACAATCATTTTCCCTTTCTGATCCTCAGTTTCCCCATCTGAAAAATGCAAGAGTTAGATTCGATGGCCTTGAAGGTCCCTTCCAGCACTAAGTCCGTGATCTAGGAGCTTAGACACCTGAGCCAGGGCTTCCATTTATTTCCCTAACTGTAAAATGGAGTTGATGCTAATTCTTGGGCTATCCAACTGCATTTGTTGTAGGGAAAGATTTGTTTTTGTAAATCTTAAAGGCATGTATCAATGTGAGTTGTTACATTACCAGTAATAAGAATAAGAATAAGAAGATTACCCTACACAGTAAAATAAATAATTGTTCCCTTCCATGATTATTTTGACTAGAACTGTAATTTCATCCATTAGGACCTATGTGGTGAACAAAGTCTCTCCACCAATACAGATAGCACTTGCTCTGAAGTGTATAGTCTGGGAAATTTGCCAGAGACATTGAATGGTAAGATGCTTTCTCAGGGACACACAGTGAATTTGTGTCAGAGGTGAGACTTGAACCCGGGTCTTCTTCACGAAATGGCTGCCTTGCTAGTATTTTCATTATGAGAAGAAATTGTCTTTCTTCTTCCCAATCAATGAAATTCACTACCAGGGAAGCACATAGAAGTCCTGAGTGTCTGAAGAAAGGGAATGGACACCTTCTCAGAAGTGCCACATGCAGTCGAACAGACTAAGACAATGAGGGCAAAGAAGGGACAGAGAATTAGTCATCAGTCAATCAACTGCCATTTATGAAGCATTTCCTGGTATTGTCCTTGGCACCAGGAACACAAAGACAAAAAGAAAAAAAAGCCTTGCCTCTCTCTCACTTAACCTCTGGGTTACCTCAGTCAAGCTGCCATTTTGGAAAATCATGGCTGAGCCAGTCCCAGCTTACCTGGTTGAGTATTGTGCCTTCACATTGATCACATGCTCCTTGATCAATCAAGGTTTGGGAACTGCCTTCTTTCATGATCGATGGATCATAATTGCCTCTCTTGTTAGCCAAATGTGGCCAGAAGAAAGGGCTGAGTAAGTAGAAATAGCAGCCCTAGGGCCTTGCTGGAAGAGTTGGGTTCTTGCTTCAGGGACCACAGGATCATCGATGTAGAACTAGACTGGTGCTTTGGAAGTCATCTTCTCATTTAGATTTAGGAAGCTGAGGGCAAGGAGGGGCCAAAGTTTCAGAGTAAGTATCAGGGCCCTTGAAGGGATCAGATAAGGCATGGAGGGAGGCTCATGGGATTGTAGATAGAAAAGGATTTGAAGGTCCTTGTGTTCAGCTCAGACTTGCCTCAATGAATCCGATGAAGAGAAATTTAATTAGGAAAATAATTGTTTTGTGAGTCCTGCTTTTTATCATTCCCATTATACTTTAAGTCCTTTAAAGTCAGGGACTGTTTTATCCTTCTGTACCTACCACATCTGTCCAATCCCCTCATTTTACAAAGGGGGAAACTGAGACTCAGAGGGATGACATTTCTTGCCCCAGAGGTGGGATTTAAACCTAGGTTTTCTGATTACAATATCAGAGCTCTTTCCATTGTACAAAGGTTTGAGAGTCTAGTCTTTCCCTGGCAATGCCTTGTCCTGTGGCCCAGCCCAATGTCAGTGGATTTCTGGTCTCTACAATACAGACACTTTCTCCATTGGGACAGATCACAAGCCATCCAGGCCTCCTGATCCTGTCTGATTCTGATCCATGATCCCTCTCTTAGTCTTCACTCTTGCTACTTAACTGACTAATCTCTTTTTTAGAGATTTTCCGGGTGATATCACTTCTTGTACAGAAATTTTATATACAAGTCATTTTTATGCAGGCTCATGCTTTTCTTTGGTGGATTCTTCATACAATATGGTGCCCTCTGATTCTTGATCATATGGCTCCTCCAGAAGAATATTAGTGTTAAAATGATGGAGTTTTGTGTCAGGAAGCAGTTTGAGATCTGAACTCAATCTTCTCCTAGTGGGATGTAAACTCTTTGAAGAACTATTAATATTCATTTCTTTGTGTTCCTAAGGCTTGACAAGTGTAGGATAAGGATAGGGCAAGAGCTGACATTTCATTGTATAGAAGACTCTGGGATGCTTTCATTTCTATCCTACTCATTCTTTCTATCCTCACCAGCTCTGTCTGTCTTTCTCTCAACCCAACCAAAACATGTCTCCAAAATCAGCAACGACTTCTTTCTGGATTATGTCCAACTAGTTCTTCAACCAGCCAATCACCAAGCAATCAATCGAGAAGTACTTAGTAATGCTGTGCCGTGTGTCGGGCACTGGGCCGAACAACAGAGACACAGATACAGAGGTGGAAACAATTCCCACTGCCTTTGAAGCTTGTATCCTACTGAGGAAGGAAATTGTCTTCCTTAATTTTTGTTCTCAGCCTCTCTGCTACAGGAGGAAGAACTCCAGCCTGAGGACCAAAATGTAAAAACTGTTCTTAGCTCCCAAAAGGGTGGTGGGACTGATTTGCTGACCCCTGCATCAATCAGTCAGTCATCAAGGATTCATGAATGGCTTTCTAGGTGCCAGGTACTGTGCTGGCCATTGAAGATAAAAAAACAATAGCAAAAACGATTCCCCGTCTTCAAGGAAATCCTATTTGTCTAAGGAAGGTGACATGTTAAAAAAAAGACAAAATCAATAGAAGGAGAGAGGGGCACAGTAATATGGGGAAGATCAGAAAGAGATGACCTTGAGCTGAGCTTTGAAGGAAACAAGGATTTCTAAGTGGCAGAGAGGAAGGAAGGAGTACATTGGAGGCAGGAAAGGCCAACTGGAACCCAAACAAGCATCCTTTCTTCAATGTTCCTCCAGTGATGAAGAAGTCAACCATTCCCCCATAACACCCGATTCCAGCTCTGGACAGCTCTCATTGTTAAGAAATTTTTTTCTGAGATCCAAACCCGAATCTACCTCTTGCTAACATCCATCCATTATTCCTAGTTTTATCCTCTGGGCTTAAACAAAGCTCTTCCCTCCTCTACCTGCAGACCTTTCAGATGCTTGGAGGCAGTGGAAATGGAAGGCCACTTCAAGGCTGAATTTTCCAAAGGTACTTCCACTTGCCTTGGGGTAGTAGATCAACAATTCAGCAGTATTCATAGAGCATTGTGGTGGGTTCAGAACTACCAAACAGGCCCTGACCTCTTGTAGCTTACAGTCTAGTGGGAAGGACAAAATTAGAACCCCAAATCATTTTTTTAACTAACTAAATTTCTAGTCAGCTGCTGCATTGTGATCAGTCTAGGTTCCCATTTTAGAGATAATAGGGAGTCATTGAATGGTGAATGATAATCATAGATTTTTTTTAAAAGCCTCCTTTTTGACAGATGGGGACACTGAGGCCCACAAAGGGCTAGAGTGATTTATTCAAGGTCACCCAGGGGCAGAGCTGAGATTCAGCTGGTGATGGCCAGTTCAGTTGACTCCAGATTGATCACTTTCCATTGCAGTCAACAAGCACTTCTATGTGCCAGGTGCTATGCTCAGCACTGGGGATACAAAGAAGGGGAAAAGTAGCTCCCGTATTCAAGGAGAGACTACATACTAATAATAGGTACATACAAGATAAAAATGGAGTAAGTGGAAGGTAATCTGATTGGGGAAAGGACTGGCACCTTAGATTAGATAGAGTAGAAAAATGAATTTTATAGATCCCAGGTTTGGAGTCAGCAGACTTAAGTTCTAATCTCTTCTCTGCCCCTTGTTATTTGTGTCACCTTGGATACATTACATCATCTTCTTAAGCCTCAGTTTCTTCATCTGTAAAATGAGTGGTGGATGGGCTCTGAGGTCTCTTCCAACTTTGGAGTTAAAATTCTGTAATCTGCAAAATGAAGAGAGAAGGACGAAATGATTAAGGGTTTAAGACTTAGTCTGTCTTTGATCATATGAACTGTGAGCATGGATCAAGAGTCTTATGGGAAAGGCCTTGAAGGTTGGGAAAGACTGAAATAAGCAAAGGGGGATAAACTGGGGTCAGATGGATTAGAGGTTGGGGGTATTTGAGCAAAGGCTTGGAAGTGGGAATGGGTATGGGGCGTTCAGGGTGAAAGGGAGAGGACTGGCCTAGCAACATGCCCATGGAAACTAACTGTCTCTGGATGGTGGAATGGTGGACTGATTGGCAAGGATCTCTCACCAGAGTGGTCCTAAATTATTACAGTCCTTCCTACCCTCAGACACAAACAGGGCCTAGGCCTGTGCCATTTCTGCCCACCAGTGAATTCTGCCTTCTATCCTACATCTAGGGCAGCTAAGTGGTACAGTAGATAGAACACTGGGTTTGGAAACAGAAACACATTCTCAGGAGTTCAAAACTGGCTTTTTCCTAGCTGTGAGACCTCGTGCAAGTCACTAAATCCTGTTTGCCTCAGTTTCCCCAACTGTCAAATGAGCTGGAGAAAGAAATGGCAAACCACTCCAGTATCTTAGCCAAGTGAATGCCAGATGGGTATGATATGACTGAAAATAACTTAAACAATAAATTCTACATCCGGCAGAACTCTCATCTCCCTGAGATGACCAGGACTTGCTACGTACCAAGTTCCATAGCTGTTTGTGAGTGTTCTGTTTGGAATCCCAGAGGCCTCCAGCTCCTTCCAAACCCACAACTGGTATTCTTCAATTGGCCCCCTCCTGAAAGGGAGCTGCTAAGTGCTCATTCTCCTAATTAGGCTGTTGAATCAGTTCTATGAACCAAACTATTGAAGAAACAAGCAACACAAAAACCCCACTGGGTTTTCTAATTAACACCCCAAAGCCGATAATGCGATCTTCCAGAGTAGTATTGACTGGCCCTCAGGGGCCAAAGGTCATCACCCTCCAGGTGACTTTGCCTTCCCCCCAAACAAAGGAGACAGCTTGGTCTGGGGAGAGCCGGACCCAAGGAAATGAGTATCACTCAATAGCTCTAATGGCCATGGCTGGAGGATATCTTCTGTTTATTCCCTATATGACCTTGGACAAGCGACTTCCCCTGGCCAAGTCTCAGTTTCCTCATCTGTAAAATGAAGACATTGAACTAAATGATGTTTGAGCTCAAAATCTCTAATCCTCTAATCCTCTAAGCCTCAGCAGTCACTGCTTCTGTGACCTTCTTTGCACAAGTGACAGCCTCTGTGAAGCAGTTTTCTTAATCTAAAAAATGCAGAGGTGACCTCTAAATTCCCTTCCAGCCTAGATCTTTGATTTGTCACTTGTCATATCTTTTCTTTTCCTCAAGGTGCCCTGGGTTTGAATGACATTCAAGGTCCCTTTCAGCTCCAAGTCTGTGGTCATAGGCTCATAAATTTCCTCCCTGTCACCTGCCTGGATAACTTTGTAAAAGTTGATTAATATATCTTGGGCCTTATCTCTCCATCTGTAAAAACCAGTGCCTTGAATTAGCTTAACCTTTAAAGGCCCTTTCAGGGCTAAGTTTCTGATCTGGGCATCTTTCTTTTTCTTTTCCTTTGCAAGGAAATTGGAACTAAATCACAAAGTGTCAAGAGTTTGAAATCACATTTGAACTCAGATCCTCTTAACTTCAGGGCTGGTGCTCTATCCAATATAGCGCCACCTAGCTGCCCCAGATTTGGGCATCTTTCCACGGTTCTCTCCATTCTGCCTTTCTTCCTCAGCAGGACTTGGTGGAAAGAGTAGGGGATCAGGGATCTTGTCTCATTTTAGTCTCTAACTACCAGAGTGCTCCTGGCCAAGCCATTTCACATGGACTTCAGTCTTTAGTTTCTCCAGCCTCTTCCAGTTGTCTGATCTTTTAGTTCCTCCTCTCTTCTCTCATTCTCCCTTTCTTCCCTTTTCTCCTCCATCTCCCCCCACCCCCACTTTGGGTCTTAGCAGGAACAATCCTTCACCTTCTACAGAATATGAAAAACCCGAATCTTAGAGTTGACAGGACCTGAGTGAGCCTGCAGCTTGTGATTTCTGATGACTTCCCTTCAATATTCTTGGTCTTAGGAGAGAGAGAGGAAAGCTGAAATTTCTCCTCCGTCAAGAGAATCTCGCTCTTGATTCCTTACCCTTTGAGCCAAATGGGTTGGATGCCCAGAGAGCTATTGTTAAAGTATCTGGTTCCAAAGTTGCCACCAATTCTGTGAATTTTAGAGTCAGGAATAAAAAAGGGCCAACTCAGAAAAATCCCCACGACAAAATTGATTCCTCTCAAACCAGGCCTTCATGTCTTCCAAATAGCAGAATATTATCCTTGCGGCAAGTCAGATCAATAGCCCAACCAGTAAGGCTGTTTAACACTTGGCACAATCTGAGCAATGGGAACCTGCTGTGGATGGTGGGTACCGTCCCCATGTACCTATATTCCTTGAAAACTTATTGAGATCTTACATCACCTTCATTTCTAAATAAATCCCCTCCCTTGTTCTCCCCAGAGCTCCCTCTCCTCCAACAAAGAAAAGATTAGTCTACAAAACAGTTCAATAAGACCTGCAGCACATCAGTGGAGTCTAATAGGATGTGCAGTTTTACCCAACCATAGTCCCCCAGCTCTTCAGAGAAGGCATGGAGAGCACATAACTGTCTCTAATGTTGCAAATGGTCCCACAACTGCAACTGTGTCTAATGTTTGTAAATGAAAACAGAACAAAATAACTCTCCCCATCCACTATGTTTCTAATTTGATGGTAGCCTCTCTCTGAGGTTGGTATGGTTTTTCTTCCCACAATGCTCTCTGAGTACCCGGAATGTCACAGGGATGTCTGAGGCTCCCATAGCAGCCACAGCCCAATAGCAGCATCTTCTGCCTCTCCAGTGCCACAAAGGAGCCTCAAATCACCCCTGAGCCATAGCCCCAGCAGGAAGTACCCTCACCACTTCACAGAGGCGGTATGATAAGCAATTACTTAACAGAGAATGCCAGAGTTGACAGGGCCTTTAGAACAGGCAATGTCAGGGCTGGGAGGGGGCTTAAAACAGGGAATGGTGCAGCCTGGAGGGCCCTCAGAACAGGGGATGTCAGAGTTTGGAGGAATCTTAAAACATGGAATGGTGTAGCTTGGAGGGCCCTTAGAACAAGGGATGCCAGAGCTTGGAGGAACCTTAAAACATGGAATGGTGCAGCCTGGAGGACCCTTAGAACAGGGAATGGCAGACCTGGGAGGAGCCTTAGAACAGGGATGTTCCCTCCCCCAGGAACAGGTTTCCACATCCAGATGATATCCCTATCCCTTCTTGGTGGGACCATTCTTCGCGAGTTCTGGCCATACCTCCTTATTTAGGCCTGGATTCCTCCTGCTCATCCCAAGGAAGCCCATCCTCTGGCAGCACCATTGCCTGCCTCTCCTCCTAATACTAGAACTCTAGCTCTGGAGAGGGTCTCAGTCCACTCAACATTTGATTTGAGGATGGATTTGTTACCTCTATGGAAGCTCATTTCATCTTGGGAAAGTTCAGATTGTTTAGAATTTTTCTTTCTATCAAGCCTGTGGCTGCCTCTGAATGGAAAATAGTCCTTAGAGGAGGTGGAGGAAGAAGAAAGAAGAAGAAAGAAGAAAGAAGAAGAAGGAAGAAAGGAAGGAAGGAAGGAAGGAAGGAAGAAGAAGAATAAGAAGGAGGAGGAGGAGGAGAAAGAGGAGGAGGGAGGAGAAAGAAAGGAAGGAAGGAAGGGAGAAAGAAAGAAAGAAAGAAAGGAAGGAAGGAAGGAAGGAAGGAAGGAAGGAAGGAAGGAAGGAAGGAAGGAAGGAAGGAAGAAAGAAGAAGGAGGAGGAGGAGGGGGAGGAGGAGGAGGAGGAGAAGGAGAAGGGAGGAGAAGGAGGAGGAGGAAGAAGAAAGGAAGGAAGGAAGGAAGAAAGAAAAAGAAAGGAAGGAAGGAAGGAAGAAAGAAAGGGAAAGAAAGAAAGAAAGGAAAGAAGAAGAAACCAGAGACTGTGGCCACAGATGCCACAGTGACCACAGCTGTTTAGACAGGAGTCTCGGTGCTGTCACAGTTTCCGTTGCTGCTTTCAGCTCGCTATCTTTAGGCAGCCCAGAAATGATGACACTGCTCTGATCTCTTTGTGTGGTTCCCATTAGCACTCCTCTCCCGTCCCCAGCACAATGGAGGAAGCCCATCCTATTGTGGCTCTCCCGGCTGGGCTTTTAGCTCTCTTATGCAAGGGGGAAGTCTTTTATCTACCAGTTCCTCTCTCCTTCCCTTCCCCCCTTATCTTTTCTGTATCTGTCTCATCTCTGTGTTCTCACAGACTTTTCAGATCTTTCTCTCCATATTAGCTTCCCCCCCCCCGTTCTTCTCTGCTCTTTCCTTTTCTCTGCCAAAGGGAAGAGCCTGGTGTGCTAATTTTGAAAATCAAATCAAAGCATTTCATCTCTCCTTTCAACAGACTTTTACTGAAGCAGCTTGGAGTGCTGAAGTGACAGCATGATTTGATGTCAGGAACATCAGAGTTCAAATCCTGCCTTAGACACTTCCACAGCTGTGTGATCTTGGGCAAATCATTTCATTTCTCTCTGTGTCTCAGTATTCTCCTCTGTAAAGTGGGACTAATAATATCTCCCTCCCAAGGTTCTTGTGAGGATCTGACGATACAGTGAATGTAAAATACTTTGCCAACCTTATATATTAACACGAGTCACTGTGGTAATTGTTGAATATCGGAAGAGAACCTTTGATTTAGAGCCAGAGAAATGGGTTTGAATTGCACTCGGTTGTATGGACTCAGACAAGTTCTCTGAATCCCCTCCTTTGAAGCTCGGTCTCTTTATCTGTAAAGTGAGAGGATAATCTTACTGAGTCCTGTGGGCCTTTCTAGTTTTGTCCTGATAAGGGAAGGGTGCTGGGTAAGGAGGGGAAATGCAAAGGCAGATCAGGTGCAGTTTCTCCCAGCTTTCTGGGAAATACTTTGGAGCTGGCTCCTGGAGTTCTGGCTGAACCTGAACTATTCTTTAGGTATCCAGGATTTCTTCTGTGAGTTGTGGTCCCTCCACTGCTACAGATTTCTGCCCCCTCTGCATCATAGCAGTGACTGTGGCTGAAGACCACAGACTTGTGTCAAGAGATATTCTGAATCAAAGTGAGCTAGACTGGGCCTCTGAGGATGGGCAGAGAGCACTGGCATATTGCAGAAAGATGGTGACTTATTGCCCATTAGGCCACTGTGGGCCAGTCATTTAAACTCCCAGAAACTCATTTTAATCATCTGTAAAATGGGGGTAATATTAGCTACCACTAATGGAGAAAGAATGAGTTTATTGAAGCACTTTATATCTATTATCTCATTAGAATTTTACAGCAACCCTATGAAGTAGTTTCTATCCTTAACTCCATTTTATAGAAGAGGGGATTACAGTTCAGAGATGTGAAACTTGCCTGGAGTTAAGCGGGTCCTGTCAGAGGCAAGATTTCAGCCCAAATCTCCATCGCAAATCTAACACTATCCATTAGAGCAGCTAGAATAATGCTTGTGTTCTCTACTTCACAGGGTTGATAATAAAGAACAAGCTGCTGAAATAATGTAAGCTTCTTGTGGACAAAGATTGCTTAGTTTGTCTTTATGCTCCTAAATTAGCCAACCAGCAATTATTAAGCACTTACTGTACACCAAGCATTGTACTATCCCTCTAGCAGCCCAATATCTTGTACATAATAAGTACTTAAATGCTTGTTAATTATGAGCTTTAAAGTTTCCTAGATTTTTATTATTATTGTTTCATCCTTTTGATGAAAGAATGAAACATCAACAAGCATTTATTTATTTATTTATTTTTTGCTGAAGAAATTGAGGTTGTGACTTGCCTAGGGTCACACAGCTAGGGAATGTTAAGTGTCTGGGGCCAGATTTGAACTCAGGTCCTCCTGACTTCAGGGCTGGTGCTCTATCCCCTGCACCACCTAGCTGCCCCTCAACAAGCATTTATTAAGCACTTGTTATATGCCCGGCATTGTGCTAAGTAGGAGGCATATAAAGAAAGGCAAAAAAAGAAATTTCTCCCCTCATACATACAATCTATGATCTGGGCCAAATTTCTAATACATTATTCTTCTTGTATATTTTATAATCTGGTCTCTTGTAGCTTTACTGGTTTCCTCTTGCCCAGTTCCGATTTTCAAAGAATTATTTTCATCTTTAAGACTCTTTACCTCTTTTTTTAGTTGGTGAACTTATTTTGTAATATTGTTTTTCTTGGATGGTTTTTATTTTTATTTCTTAGTTTTTCTCCAATGTCTCTCATTTGACTTTTGAATTCTTTTTTTTTTTGAGCTCTTCTATAAATTCTCTCTGGGCAAGGAGCCATTTCATTTTACTCTTTGGGTAGAAGCTTTTTTTGTTTTTTTTTTTACACTAAAGTGTCCTCCTCTGAAGATGAACCCTGGTCTTCCCTGTTCCCATGGAAAGTTTCTTTGGTGGGGTTCTTTCTTCTTTGCCAGTTCATTTTTTTTTTAAATAAGAAGTATTAGTGTAAGCATCTCTAATCCTGGAGTGGGGGGATGGTGCTTCTGGCTTCACTTCAGCTCTCCCTTCGGACCAGAAACCCCAAATCAAGAGCCCCTCCCTCCAGCAAGTGCCTGCAGCCATCAGCATCTTTGCCCCTCTGCCTCTGCACTCCCGGTGTGTTGGTTTCTTCTCACCCAGAGCCCAGTCTCTGCAGCACATCTGGGCCTGGCCTTCCTAATTAGCAGAGGTTCCCCCAGTCTTCCAGACTTCTACAGTCTGAGAGGTGAAAGTTTCTGTGGTTCCCTCTGAGGTTCCAGCCAGCCCCAGCTAACTTGAGGGGTCCCCATGAAGTTTCTTCAGAGCTAACTTGGAGGTGTTTGCACTTCAGACAGGTTAATCCGCAGCCCAGGGTCTTTCTTCAGATCATCTCTGGTTGTTTCTGGAGGACCCTTGTTCTACCCCAAGTCTTCTTGATTTTTCACCTCTATATCTGCCTTGAGATGCAAATTTGATCTACTTGTGGGGAAAATCTGGAGAGCTTGAAATTTACCAACCTCCTCCACCATCTTCCCCCATATATTTGATGATATCCAAACTATCCAAGTGGGTAATTGAATATGGGGTGGAGACTCAGCTTTGTTGGCCCCCAGAAAATATCTTAGCCCCAGTACCATATAGAATGATGGAAATTACCTGCTATTATTTGTTATTATTACAGTACAGAGGCGGGGCTGAGATGGAGCTGGATTGGCAGTCTGATTCTGATACAACCTGGCTGAGTGATCCAGGGCAAGTGACTTAAATTGTCAGTGCTTCCTTCCATCCCCCCATCACATGCTAGAGAATAGAGGTGCAGTTCCATATGGGGAGAGGGAATTGCCTCCTCTGGAAGGTCCCTATGAAATCATATGTTCAATAAAAAATTAGTTCTTATTATGTGGACAACAAAATAAATATGTGGGCCCATCCCTGGCTTTGCCTTCAATTTCTTCATCTGTAAGATGAAGGCATTAGAAGAGAAATCTCTTAAATTCCCTCTCAGCTCCAAATCCTATGTTCTCCCCAGGCAGTTTGCACTCTGCGGGAGGAGGATTTAGTGCAGGGTCCCATCTGAAAGGCTGATTAAGAAGCATTAGCTTATTCTTCAATTCTTCATAGATTGGGATGGGGTGGGAATGGGGGTCATGCAGGAAATTAAACCCCACGGGCAATCTCAAACCTCATTTTAGAGAAAGGGAAGGGAAAGGAATGAGCATTTATTAATGTGCCAGGCCCTGCTGTGCTAAGTTCTTCATAAATATCATCTCATTTTATCCTTACAACAGTTCTGAGGGGTATTTTATCTCCATTGTGCAGTTGAGGAAACTGAGGTAGATAAAAGTTAAGGATCACACTCTGAGGCCAGATTTGAAATCAGGTCTTATTGATTCCCGGTCCAAGGTTCTATCTCCTGCATCCCTTGGCTACTACCTCTGACCTTGTCTCAAACCCTGAAGCTCTAGCCTCTAACTCTTAGCCGGACCTTGCACTGCTCTCCCAAGCAGTGATGAGCACTCTTCCCTGGATGGACAGATAAGAAATTCTGGGGAAATGTTATGCATCAGCATGTAACTAAATGCAGGATTATGGGGTAAAGATAAATACTCTGGGGACTCATAGCAACAGAGGGACCTATTGGATCCAGCCCCTTCTTTTTGCAGATAAGGAAGCTTTTCTTTTTGCTGAGGAAATTAGGGTTAAAGTGACTTTCCCAGGGTCACACAGCTAAGAAATGTTAAGTGTCTGAGGCCAGATTTGAACTCAGGTCCTCTTGACTTCAGGGCTGGTGCTCTATCCACTACACCACCTAACTGCCCCTTGATAAGGAAACCCCACGGGCAATCTCAAACTTCATTTTAGAGAAAGGGAAAGGAAAGGAACGAGCATTTATTAATGGGGGAAAAGGAGGAGGAATAGAATTTGGAACGCAAAACTTAAAAAAAAAAGCCAAATGTTTAAAATTTGTTTCAACATTGGGAAAATATAAAATACATTAAAATGTTATTTTAAAACGTTATTGCAAGTAGGGATCTATCGGTTTGACCAGAATGCTTTCAAAGGGGCCTGTGACACAAACAAGTTTGAGCACCCTTCTCTAAACTCACTTCCTATAGAGAGGAGAAAAACAATACCCGGGGAAGAGGTAAGGCTGGTCTAAAAGGGCCAGGTTTGCATCTGGGTTCCCTGACTCCAGTGTTTTTCTGATTTACCTCCTTTGTCTAGATTTAGACCCTGAAGGGCCCCTCTATAAATCATAGAAGAATGGATAGGGTTCTGGACTTGGAGCCTTCCTGGCCTCAGGCAGAACGCCTGCCTCAGATACTTACTAAGCCTGTCATTTCCCTTCATTTCCTCATCTGTAACAACAATAATAAGTATTTATATAAGCACTTTAAGGTTGGAAAAGTACCACACAAATGTTTATTTTATCCTCACAACAATCCTGGAAAGTAGGGATTACTATTATTCCCATTTTACAGATGAGGAACTGGAACCAGAGATGAAATGCCTTGCCCAGGATCCCACAGTGAGTATCTGAGGGTAGATTTGAACTCAAGTTTTCTGACTCTGGGTCCCATGCTTTATGCCCCCTGCCACTTAGCTGCATGTAATGTGAGACCTTCTTGTCTTCAATGGATCCTTCTAGCTCTAAATCTGCAATCACCAATGACCCTTGGTCAGCTTTGATATTGCCACGTCTTCCCCAAACGTTTAGCTCCTTGGGCCTCAGTTTCCTCATCTGTAAAATGAGGGAGTGGGACTAGATTGCCTCTAAGGTCACCTCCAGTTCTAGAGCCAGAATCATATGTTTTATGAAAGGAAGAGCTCGATCAAACAATCATTTAATTGACAAGTATTTATGAAGATCCTACTGTGTGCCAGGTGCTAGAGACTCGAGTAAAAAGAATGAAACAATCCCTAATGCAGGGAGCTTACATTCTCATGAGGGAGACAAGAAGGACATATAGAAATATACCATATAAAAAGTAGTTAAATAATAACAGTGGTAGTGATAGTTAACATTTATAAAGCACCTACTATGTACCAGGCACTGTGCTAAATGCTTTACAATTATTATATCATTTAACTGTTGCAACAACTCTGGGAGTTAGGTGCTATTATTATCCCCATTTTACAAATGAGGTAACTGAAGGAAATTTAAGTGAAAAAACTTACCAGCACTAGCCCTGAAGTCAGGAGGTCCTGAGTTCAAATCTGGTCTCAGACACTTAACATTCCCTAGCTGTGTAACCCTGGGCAAGTCACTTAACCCCAACTGCCTCAGCAAAAAAAAAAGTACTTACTGAAGGCCACATAGCTATTAAGTGCCCATGTCCAGATTTGAGTGCAGTTGTTCCTGACTCTAGGCCTCGTGCTCTAACCATTGCATCACCAGTCACCCCATAGTTTGGAAGCACTATACTAGCAGTTAGGGGGATCAGGGAATAATTCATACACAATATGGTGTCTTAAAGGTGATCTTAAAGGAAGAGAAGGTCTCTGAGGCAGAGGTAAGGAGGGAGGTTTAAAGATACTGAATGAATTTCCCAAGATTGTATAACTAATAACTGATGGCATCAGACCAGGAAAGGATGAAACGGGTTAAAACCCAACTCTCCTTACCCCAAGCCATATACCACCAACTTGCTTCTCTTGCATTAACCCAACAGCTACTCTTTTGCCAAAGTAGCCCATGACCCCAGGTGCCCCGGATAGCTGCAGCCTTGACCCACTTCTAGGTCAATGGGGAATAAGGCTGGGCTGCTGGACAGCTCCTGCCTCTTATTGACATTGATGTATCATGGGGCTCTCCAGTGACCCTGTGACGGTAAGTGATTCGGCAGAAAACCCCTAATGCACAGCATTTTCTCAGCTGTGATTTTCCCCTGGTAGGAGTTGGGTCTCTTATCAGCAGCTCTCTGGGGCTTATGGGTCATGGGTTGGACATATTTTATCGAGAAAGCTGAAAGCAGATGCAGTAAGTTCTCTCCCTGGACCTGGCCTACTCTATTATTTCCCTGTTAAAGGGCAGTTAAGGACTTTCCCTTAATAGCCTTAGATTAGGGGCTCCCAGAATCAGATGGGAAGAAGGGAGAAGGAGTTCTATGGAGGATCCTGGACAATTTCTTCTAGATGAAAACCAAATTTAATTCATTACTTATGATCCCCAACTACTTAGCTGTTAGGAGCAGAGTGGAGTTCCTTGGGGGTGGGGAATAGAATAGGGGTTCTTGGAGGAGAAATCAAGTATCAAGGTAACAGGCAAGGGTGTGGGGAGCAGGAGAGGAGCTAGAATCACCAGACAAGACTGGAGAAAGAGGGAGTTACATTTGGTTCCAGAATTAGAAGGGGAGTTAACCAAGCCAAAGTCCTGGCTCAGAGTTGGGATCACAATCCAGAATGGGTTGCACTAGATAGGTTAGCCATGCTGGATACACAACATATTGGTTTCCCAAGAGAAGCCAAGAATCTGGGAACCTAGTGGAGTCAACATCTGGCTACTTAATACAGCCATCGTCCGGCTACCTACTAGAGTCAATCTCTAGTCATTTAGAATCAACCTCTGATAGAATCAACATCTGGCCACTTAGAGTCAATCTCTGGCCACCTAGTAGTCAACATCTGGCCATCTACTAGAATTAACATGTGATACCTAGTAGTGACTCTGGTCACTTGGTAGTCAATATGTAGCTGCCTAGTAGAGTCAACCTCTGGATATCTAGTAGTCCAACTCTAGATTCCTAGTGGAGTTAACATCTGATACCTAATAGTCAACCTCTGGCCACCTAGTAGTCAATATCTGGCCATCTGGTAGCCAACATCTGGTTGCATCTTGACATGATTGTTAGCTTGCCCTTTATTCACAGCATCTCAGAGAGGAGTGACCTTGGTAGCCATCTAATATAATCCATACTTTAAAAAGACTTCCTTTTACAGTATATCCAACCAATGGTCATCTTGCTTTTTCTTGGAGACCTCTGAGGAAGGGGGCCTCACTAGCTCTCTGGAACCAAACAGGGGTACTAGGATACAGTGCAAGGAAACCTAGCTCTAGAGACAGAGGACCTGGGTGAATAGTTTCTCTCTCTGCAAATTCTGTGTATGACCGGTGTGACCTTGGGCAAATCATCGAATTTCTTTGCCTCAGTTTCCTCATGTGTAAAATGACAGAGTTGGATTAGAAGGCATCTTTTAGCCCTTCTAGCTCCAACTTTTAAGAAAAGATCAAATCTCTTTTCCCTGTGATAACCTGTTCACACACTTGAAGACATCTCTCATGTCTAGCTCCTCTAAAAATTTGGTTGTTCAGTCTGAACAGCCCTAATTTTGGGCAATAGATGCTCATGGGATGTGAAATTGAGACCATATACCATCCTGGTTGTTCTCCCCTAGACACTCTGGCTTATCAATGTTCTTCCTAAGCCATGGCTGAATCTAATATTACTGTGATCAGATATAGTTAGTTCCTCTGATGGGGTATATGATGACGATGTTCGGGAGAGCAAAGATGAGGTGCAAAAATTGTGAAAAATTACAATGAGGCATTCTCCCTGCTGAAAGTTACCTTTATTAATGAATAAAAATCACAGACAAAATCCAAATATGATTTTGTCTCATACTTTAGGAAGGGGTAGTTTTTATAGACAGAAGGAAGGGGGAGAAACTAGGAGAGAGTTAAAGAGATAATGGATATTTTGAAGGAATCCAGGAGGAGTTGGGAAGATTATTGAAGGAAAAAATTGGAGAGATGCTTGAAGGATAAAATCAGGGAAGAGTTGGAGAAAATGCTTGAAGGACAAAGTCAGGGGAGAGCTGGAGAGACAAAAGTCAGGAGAAAGTTGGGGAGATGGCTCAGAGTAGATTAAGGAATTTTGATTTTAGGAGAAGGGCAAGCTGGCTTGAGTTCCCATCACCTCTGTTCTCTATTTTGCTTGTGTGGGATAAAGGGATTTTGTAGCTGAAATCCCCAGTTCACAAATTTGATCTCTCTGGGGATCAGTGAACTCCCTTCTGTCTATTGTTCACAAATAGCACCCCTTATAAAGTCAGTCATCTCTCAGGTATGGGAAATTGGTCCAAACTGGGCATTCTAATGGCTGGAAATGAGTCATTGCAATTCCATCCCTATTGCTAAAAGTAACTCAGAGCCTCCTCCCAATCATTAAGTGGCATCTTTACAGGTAAAGAAGCTTCACATTAGCTGAATAGACAAGAAATCTTAAAGCAAACAGATGCAGTAGGGAATCTATCTCCATTTATGATGTTGCTTCATTGTAGCTAGTGATGACAGTCTCTGTGACTGTAATGTCACTGAAGGATGATCCAGAAGAATAAAAAGGAAGGTACAAGGTCTGCTTGGGAACTGGAATGATGGAATGGGTGGGAATCCAGTCAGAATTTTGATTGATATAACATCTTAGCCTTGGATAATTTGCATGTTTTGAGTACTGAATTAATTCAAATGGAAAACAATTCACTAGGCACTATGAAGAGGGATGGGGTTTGGGCTAGGGCTAAATAAACATACAATCCCAACTTTTGTGGAGTTTACACCTAGTGATCAACAGCAAAGAAATATTTCCACAAGCATGAAATGTCATATAGCCTGGAAGCTAAATGAGGGCAAGGGTAATATCGTAGCTTCATTTCCCTTACAGTACAGCCAAATACTGTGATATATAGTAGGCAAGACACTCGCTAACTTTGTTCAATTCAACCAATGCTTTTTAAGTTCTTACTAGATGTCGGGTAAGAATATATGGGTATTGTGGCAAAAATGGTAGTCTCTACCCTCAAGTAACTTACAATTCACCTCTCTCGGTTGTGTGTGTGTGTGTATGTACGTGTGTCTGTGGAAGAGTGTATTTATTTGTAAAATATGGAGGTAAAAGATAAAGGTAAAAGGTAAAAAGGTAAAAAAGTTAAAAAAAGAAGATAAAAGGTAAAAGAGAGAACTATCTTTTATTGTGCCCTGTGGAATACCTGTTCTGTTGTTAATATAAATATCTTTCCTGTCATTCTGATGACAAAAAGGTCTAGAAGTATTTGAGAAAGGATTAACTACTAATAGGGAGGTCAAGGATGGCCTTTTTGGGGGGGGCACCTGGGTTAAGTTCTGGAGGAAGAGAAGGATTTTGGAAGGTGGAGATAAAGAGGAAGCAAACTCCAGGTGTAGAGGACAGCTTGTAGCATTGACGGAGGTGGAAGAAAACATGTTGAATCTGGGGAACAGCAAGGAGAACGGTTTGGCTAAAATGGAAAGTACATGGAGGGGAAAAACAGGAAATAAAGCTGGAGAAGTAGGTGAGGACAAACTGTGGAGAGTTAAATTTCAGAATAAAGAGTTTGTATTTGAGCTGAGAACTACTGAAGATTTTTTTTTTTAATCAGGGCACACAGTGATATATCCAAGATCGATTGGAGAGCAGAAAGACCAGAAACTGAAAGGCTATTGCTAATCAATCAATCAACAAGCATTTATTAAGCAGTTTTTGTATACTGATTTCTGTGTTACTACTGTATCCAAAAAAAAAAGCAAAATGAGTCCCTGCCCTCAAGGAGCTTACAGTTTAATAAGGTAGCTAACAAGACATATATGACATATACAGAAGGGATACCAGGTAACCTTAGAGGAGAAGGCACTAGTATCTGGGGGGACCAGTATAGGTCTCTTGCAGAAGGTGGCACTTGATCTGAATCTTAAAGGAAGCCAATGAAGCTAAGAGATAGAAGGAAGAAGAGTGAATCTGAGAGGTGGCAGTGATGAGGGAATGGATTAGAAGCATGGGGGATATGCAACTTTATGTGTGAGGAGGCCATTATTAAGTCAGTGGCGGTCGATTAGCCCAACCCCTTCATTTTACAGATGAGGAAACCAAGTCATGAAGAGATGAAAGCAGCTTTTCTAGGTTATATAAATGTGACAAAGACAGGAATTTGAATGGGCTAAAAGCCCATTTTATAAGATGCTGTGGGAGAACACAGTAGAAAGCCAGATACACTCCATCATTAGATGCCATAGACACAAGAAAGCCAGAGAGTTTGCACTGAAGGGAAAGCACCTGGGCAAGCCACCTACATACACCTAGACATTGGAAGCTTAGCTCCAGACACATCTCAGAGAACCAGAGGGCAGTTGGAATGCTTGGGGATTAAGTTAGACAATCTACATAAAGCACCATGTTTTGCAAACTTTTCAGTGTCATATAAACATGAGTAATAATGATGCTGAGTATACTTTTGAGTATACTTTTGATGAGTATACTTTTTCCTTTGAGTATGCACTTTTTTTTGTACCTTAGAGCAAAGCTTCTTAAACTGTGGATTGCGACTCCATATGGGGTCTTGTAACTGAATGTGGGGGCCATGAAATTATGATTTATTATCAGTAAATGTTTGATTTGTATATACATATATCTGGATCATGTAAAAATTTCTTGGGAGAAAAAGAGTTGTGAGTGGAAAAAGTTTAAGAAGCTCTGCCTTAGAGAACAAGGATAGCAGTAATGGTGGGGATATATCATAGGCACATAGCATTCAATCAGTAAGCACTTAGTAAGCACCTACTGTGTGCCAGATACTGTGCTCTCAGTGCTGAACGTTCAAAGAACAAGCAAAAATAGTCCCTGTCTTCAAGGAACTTCCATTCTAAAACCCCCTAGATTTTGTGCTTTAGACTTAATTGGCTTGTCTCCTTGTCTCAAGTGCATATAAATAACACAGACTTCATAGCCTATTGGTTATTGGAGAGACTGAAATGTGAGTGTACTAACACATAATCCAACTTCAGCCTTTGGTGACCTTAGAGACAAGAGAACAACTGAAGGGACTGACTTGTCCTTTTGTGTCTTCTCTCCTCTCCTGCCCCTTGAAAAATACCTAACAGCTTAATGCAGGGACCCTTACTCAGAGGACTTAGGAGGTGGCTGCTTGGCTCTCCTGGGTGTACCACCTCCTCTGCAAGTGTGTCTGCCTTTGCTGCATATCCCCTTCCCAGGATCTAGTTCAGGTGTACCTAGTGTTCTCTGTCTCTGTCTATCTCTGTCTCTCTGTTTCTCAGTCTCTCTCTGTGTCTCTGTCTGTCTCTGTCCCTGTCCCTGTCTCTGTTTTTCTGTCTCTGTCTCTGACTCTCTCTCTGTCTGTCTCTGTCTCTGTCTCTGATTCTTTCTGTCTGTCTCTGTGTCTGTCTCTCTCTCTTTGTCTTTGTCTCTGTCTCTCTGTCTCTGTTTCTGTCTCTGTCTGTCTCTGTCTGGCTGTCTCTCTCATTCTGCTCTGTCCAGCTTCTAGTAGTTTCTCTTCATCCCCAGAATAAGTGCATTGGGCTTCTTCACCTGGATGGAACCCAGAAAATCTAAATGAATATTGATTTTGCTGTCAATCACCTCCTGTTTCCCCAATGACTTCCTCACCAACGTCAGGATATTGTGGTGGAATATGTATATTTCCATAAAGCAGATAGTGTGCTTAATCAGTGCTTAAATGCGCTTGGGATCTTCTGCACAAATTGTTCTGTACTGAGAATGGCCAGCCTCCCGTTTAATTCTTTGTTGTAGGCTCATATGGAGGGTTTCATTAAGTGGGGGAGCTCAGGTTTCTACTCACAGTGAACATTCTGTTCCGCCCTTGACCCAGTGACCAGGGAGAAGCAGGTAGCTGAGATTTGCCAATGGTAGTGGGGATGACCACATAGGAGACTGAACAGATGGTCCAAAGCCTGAAAAACAAACCCTAATTTCACGGCAATTAAAGCTGGAAGGACTTTGGGAATCATCAGTACAATGTCCTTATTTTATAGAGGAGAAACCTAGGGTCCGCAGAGGTTGTGACACATGCCAGATCACACAGAGCAGAAGGGAGATTTGAACCCAGGTCCCTCTGAGTGGTGATTCTCAGCACAGTGCCTGGCACATTGTAGGTGCTTAATAAAAGTTGATTGAGGGGCAGCTAGATGGTGCAGTGGATAGAGCACCCAACCCTGGAGTTGGAAGGACCTGAGTTCAAATGTGGCCTTAAACACTTAACATTTCCTAGCTGTATGATCTTGGGCAAGTCACTTAACCCCAATTTCCTCAGGAAAAAAAAAGTTGATTAATTGATAGATTTCTCCTGTGCTGCCTCTCCATCACAGCACATTTTACGGTGCTTAATAAATGTGGATTGATTGATTGATTTCTCCTGGAGCATGCTGCTTTTCCAGTGGTTTGCTAGCATTGCATTAGAGTGTTGGAGGTCTGCATATTGGCAGCTAGTCTTTTCTCCATGTCCGTTCCCCTCCATCACTGGGGTTCACTTCATCCCCTTCTTTGCCCCATTCTTCCAAACCAATGGAAAGTCCAGCCATTTTCCCCTTCAACTCATCTCCTCCTGTGTGGGCCCCGACACTGAAGTGGTAGGTGCTAGGGCTTGGATCCTTCTCCCCAGTGGTGTGCCAAAATATCGACGGGGGTCCCCCCGGCCGGTTGCCTTCATCTGAATGGAAAGCAGACCTCAGAGAGCAAAGGGAAAGATGAAGACTTCTGCTGACTCCTCTGTGCTTGTCTCTATCCCCATCATGCCAGAATAACAATCAGAGCCATCCTATAATGGACCAGGCTAGCTAATGAGGCAATGTCCCTGTCACTGCAGGAAGTGCCCAAGCAGAAGCTGGATGACCACCTGGCAGTTATGTCTTATTAGAAGGGTTTTTGTTCTAAGTGGTTCCCTGATTCCCTGTTCTGAGACTCCTTCCTGTTCTCTCACTGTCACTCTTCCTCCCAAGATTTATCTGACTGCTTGTACAAAAGGTAGATATACCTTGAACTTAGAATAATTTTAGAGTGCATTTTCCCCTTCTAATTTTATTGATCTTTGTTTCTGCATCATCCTCACTTGAAGATACTTCTCTCCATCTCCTCCCCACAGAGCTGTCTCTTGAAATCAGGAATAGATAAATAAGAAGGAATTCTTAAAAAAAGAGGAGGAAAAAACAATTCAGAAAAACTAATGAATATATCATCCACATCTGAGTCCGATCCTCTGTGTCCCTCCCTCCACAAAATCATGGAGGTACATTATGTGCTTTTCTTTTTGGGGGAATAAGCTTAGTCATTATAACTATACAACTGAACAAAGAGTTTTCATAGATGTCGCACGAACTGATGCTAGAAGCTAAAGCCGCCTCTTGGTCTGAGGATGTTATATTCTTCAGGAATAAGAAATTCTGGGATCCTCGGGAGAGATTAAGGGGCTCTGAGAACGGGGCTCATGTTTTTCTCTCCATCTGGGGCTTTGTAAGGACTTTAGTTACATCTCCATACGCACAATTCGTCTTTTAATCTAAGTTAATTCTATCTTCCTATAGCCAGACAGAGACATTGGCTTATCTCTTAATTACTACCCACTGTGGTTCATGAACCATGTTCTCTGAGATAGAATTCCTTAATCTCTGCCTCTCTTCTTAGGATTCATTATGTCTTTAAGCCCTCTTTAGCCACCTAGGACAGATGGAGCACGTCTTCTCTCTAGGTCTCAGTGTGCTCATCTGTGAAATGGAAATAGCAGTTCTTGTGGCCAGAACAAGCTAGAAAACTCAAGCCAGTGTGGTATGGGGGTGTGTGTGATGAGCCCAAAATTAGGGAATCAGGGGACCAGATCCCAGCTCTGCCAGCAACTTACCATGTGATCTCAGGTCAGTCATTTTTGCCTCAGTATCCCTCTTTGTAAAATAAAAGGGTTGGAATCTATGACTTTCAAGCATGATTATACTTTGTAAATCGGTGAACCATAACACTGCATTATTCCCTCTAGATTCAGAGTGAACCACTTAAATAAGCTATTTCTAGGTGATTTCATCCAGGAAGCGGCTGGCGTTTGAATAACAGAATTTCTTTTCTAGTCTCTGTTTTGGGTCTTTTTTCCTAGAGTTCAGCCTTTTTTTTTTTTCTCCTGCTCTACTACTTGTGAAGCCCCCTTCTGATTTCTTCTCCCCACAGGACCTCTGGCCATCCTCTTTCCCTTCAAAATCTTGTTCAAAGCTTCCCCTGGTTAACCCCACACGCTCTGATCTCTTCTTTACTCAGTGTCCCCTCCTGTGCAGACACTCTCCGCACTTGGCCCTCACAGTTCCCGTGCCTTTGGTGTGAGGTGGATTTGGATGAGTTTCTTGAGTTATTCCATATGAGGGAGTTCTCTTAAGGGCTGGTTGCAGTTCTGTCTCTGCCATGAGCATCCTGTGGGATCTCAGGGAAACCCCTTTCATTTTCCTGGGTCTCGGTTTCTCTCTCTATATAAATTAAGTCAGTTGAACTAAATGTCTCTATGGAGCCTCTGAGCTGTAATGATTAAATTATGGAAGAGGGTAGGAGTCCTCTGAAGTTATCATACCTTACTTCTTTTCAAATTCTGAATCTGGATCTCCAGAAGACTAGATGCTCACCAGCTGTGTGATGCTGAGCAAGTCACTTGGCTTCTCTGTGCCTCAATTTCCTTATCTGTAGAAAAAGGGGTTTGGACTCTGGGACCCCTACTAGTCTGTTCCAGTTATGGCTCCATGATCCTTTCCCTTCTTTCTGTGGTCTTCTCTTCCTCCCGACTGTCCTTTCTTCACCTTCAGCCAAGTGAGGGTATTTAGGAGATTTTTAGAGGAGAGGTGATAAGGATCGTAGATTTTGAGTTGCAATAAACCTTGGAGATCACCTTCATTTTACAAATGAGGAAACCATAGAAGTTCATAGGAAGTGAGCTGCCCAGAGAAATAGCAGCATCTGGATTTGACTCCAAATTGAGGCTCTTTCTACCATACCACTGTCTCTCTTATGGAATGGAGGCTCCTTGAGGGCAGAGACCGCTTCATGTTTGATTCTGTACCCCAACTCCCAATACAGTGCTTGGCAAATAGTAGGTACCTAATAAATGCTGCTTGGAATATGGTAGGTGCCTAATAAATGCCGCTTGGATAAATGAGAGAATAAAAAGATTCTACTATAGGAAAGGCCCTGTCATATAATGGAGAGAGCTCTGGACTTGGAGGTGGGGACTCCTAGATTCTCATCCTTCCTTTGACAATTCTTAGCAGGGTGACCACGGGCAAATGACCTAATTTGAGCCTTCATTTTTTTTGGTCTGTAAAATGGGATTATAATGCTTGTAATATGAAACCAGCAAAGCCTGGAGCAGACCCATCGAGGACTCTCGATCTGATGCTGGGTCTGAAGACTTCAAAGGTCACTTATTCAACCCCCTTATTTTACAGCTGGGGAAACTGAGGCCTGACTGGAGAAGTGATTTAGAGGATAATAACTGGAGCTGAAAGGGATCTCAGAGAACATCCAATCCAACCCACTCATTTTACAGTTGGGGAAACTGAGTCTGGGACAAGGGAAGTGACTTGTTTAGTAATTAGAATCAGATATCAGAAAAGCAAAAGATCCTAAGAGGCCTTGGCTGTTCCGCAGGAGGGCTGGGAGGAAGCACCTGTTGCTCCTTTCTCGGGTGATTGTTCCTCTGCCGAGCCCACCTCCTCGTTGAGAGCCAGCCCACCAGCTGTGCCCCCATCTGGTCCCAGACAGCCATGCTGACTCAGGCCTCTGTTTCTCAGCCTCCGTTCCCTGGCTCCCTCAGGTACTGGGCTTTCCAGGTAGCCCACCAATTTGCAGCTGCTTCCTTCCCCTGGATTCCTCCCTCCCTGAAAGTCCCGAATATCCTCAACACAGAACAGGAGCTACAGAGAGCGCTGGGGAGTCGGGATGACTCTGATGATCAGTTATATTCTGAATGCCGCCATTAAATTTCTGTGTCGCCATTGGCAAATTATAGCCCCTCTGTGGGCCTCAGTCTCCCATTCTGAAAAATGATGGGGTAGAGTTGTTACAATCCTGAATTCAGGTGTTTCAAAGGTACCCAGAGGGGCCAATGTCCTTCTCCCTACTCCCAGCCCTCTCCCCTCTGAATGTACCCCACTCCAACCTTCCCTTTTCAGCTGAGTCTTCCTAGGGGGACCAGTCCTGCAACCTCATCCAATCCTCTCGTTCTCCTCTTGTTCATGTATTTGGAAACTAACCCTTGGAAGGGCACGGATGTGAAGGAACGTTCTGGGCTAGAAGGGATTTGTTAGTTGCTCATTCTTTTTTTTTTTTTTTTTCTTTTAAGTCACATCCAACTCTTCATGATTCCATTTGGTGTTTTCTTGGCAGAAATACTGGAGTGATTTGCCTTTCCTTCTCCAGCTCATTTTACAGATCGAGAAACTGAGGCAAATTGGATAAAATAACTTGCTCAGCATCACCCAGCTAGTATGTGACTGAGATTTAAACTCAGGGAGATGAGTCTCCCTGACTCCAGGCCTGGCACTCTATGCCCTGAGCCACCCAGCTGTTCTGTTTATCAGCATAGAATCTTCACTTTAGGGATCACTGATTCAATCCTCTGCCCACTTTTTTTCCAGATGAAGAAACCAAAGTCCAGTTAGCATGTGGTTTGCCCATAGGAAGTAAGTGGCAAAGGTGGCATTTGAACTGACCTTTAGGCTCCTATAGCTAAGGAACTCAGGAAAGAGATGGGGGAGGCAGAAAAGCCCAGGTATCAAGGCTGGGGCTGGTGGTCCCTTTGCCTAGATCCAGTTCCCCTCAGCTTTCCTCCCCATCTGGTTCCTCCCTATCTGCCAGTCTGATGCCCATTATCTTGGCAGCTGGGGGAGCTGCCATGGCAACCAAGAGCTTGCTGTCTGCGAGGAAGTAAAGAAAGCACAGGCAATATTAAAGACACATGGGACTTGATGCCCCATGTGGGCAGAGGGAACCAGGATCCGCTCGCACTTGAGAGACCTGAGAAGTTTGGGGGAGGGGATGAGCTCATCACCTTGAACCGTAATGGGCCTTTCTGTGTTGGAGGGAGAGGGGCCTGCTGGGGATTTTAACACAGCCATCTATCAGTGGGCTGGCAGGCTGCTTAAGAAAGTCAACTCTTCTGAGGTTTGTGTTCCGGGAATACTTTTTCTGTTTTATAAAATTCTGCCCGAGAGACATCTGTAGGGGAAGGACAACGTGTCCTCAGCCTGGCTGCTTTGGGTTTTAGGGGAAGATGGCAGCTTCATCTTCCTGCCTCTCCAGCCTTTGATCTGAAGGTTCTGACCCCCTTCTTCTTCTTTCTTCTTCTTTCTTCTTCTTTCTTCTTCTTTCTTCTTCTTCTTCTTCTTCTTCTTCTTCTTCTTCTTCTTCTTCTT
>JAJPUD010006248.1:83557-106204 GCA_023553655.1 Myrmecobius fasciatus | reverse complement strand
CTTCTTCTTCTTCTTCTTCTTCTTCTTCTTCTTCTTCTTCTTCTTCTGTTTTACTGATGCATTGATATTACTTCCCAACAGCCCCTTCTCCCTGAAAAGAATCTTCCCTTGTGACTTCTAAGTACAGTCCAGAAAAACAGATCGACTAGATCTGAAAATGTAGGCCTCTCTGCCAAGAAGCCTGTTGTTAACAGTCAATAAACATTGATTGGGGCCACTGGGTGGTGCCGCTGATAAAAGTGCCCACCTGAAGTCAGGAGGAAGACCTGAGTTCAAATTCTGCCCAAGACACTTAAATCTATTAGGTGACCCTTCAAGTCACTTAACCTCACAAACTGCCTCACAAAAAATAATAATAAAATATTTTTATTTTATTATAGATTATATCTGTAATATTAATTATAATTAATTAAATTAAATATCTGCTGTGTGCAAGTTGTGCTTCTCCTTTGTTCTTATTTCCCATGACAATTTTATAAATAGGTATGTATATATTGGATTTAACATATTTCTACCATGTTTAATATATATTGGACTACTTGCCTTCTAGGGAGGGAAGGAAGGAAGGGAATTGGAAGAAAAGGTTTTGCATTTAGGGCTAATGTTGCAGAATTATCCATGCAGATGTTTTAAAAAATAAAAAGTTTTAATAAAGAAAAAAAAAGAGGACTGTGATATTTTTTTCCTTTTTGATCTGATTTTTCTTGTGTAGCATGATATTTGTGGAAATATGTATAGAAGAATTGCACATGTTTAACTTATATTGGATCACTTGCCATTAGGGGAGAAAGGAAGGAGAAAAAAAATTGGAACGCAAGGTTTTGTAAGGGTGAATGTTGAAATTTATTCATGTATATATTTTGAAAATAAAAAGCTTTAATTAAAAAAAAGGAAGAAGAAGAGGACCATGATATCAGGAGATGATGTCATGATATGCAAGTGAATTGGATTGAAGTGAGGGAGGACTGGGAAAGGTCACCAGCCTCACTTTCCCTTCCAGAGCCATCTGGGTCCAGTGGCCAATGGGTGATCAGGGCAATGGAGATGGCCCTGGATGCGGTGACCTTTTTAAGCCAAGATCTCGAACAGATCTCAGTTTGATTGAAGCAACACCCATTCAGTGATAATTGAGACAAAGACTGAGCACTGGGGATACAAAAAGACTCTAGAGACAGTCTCTTCCCACACCATGTTTTTAATCTAATGGGATGGGAGGCAAGCTTTCTTGTTGGTCTGAGTCAGCTGAGTCCCTCTGCCAGGGCTGAGCTGGCCCCATTGAGAACTGAAAGGGAGAGACAAAGGTCACTGCAAGGAGGAGGAAGAGGAGGAGGCCCCAGGGTAATGTTAATTTTCTGCTCAGTGTGGGTATCATTAGCTTTTGTACGGCTAATTCCTGTTTCATGTTCCCTCTAGAGGAGGTTGGGAGACCCAAAAGCCCCTCCCTACTGACCGCAGAGAAAAATCAGAGGCCCCTGTTGTATTTAGACCCAGGGTTGACATACACATAGATCAAGTGCAAATTTGGGGGTAAGGAGGCTTGAGTTCAGATCCTACCTGATTGTAACTCAATGTATGATGCTGAGTGAGTCAATTCAACCTCTCTCAAACTCAGTTTCGTTCTCTATAAAATGGGAATAGACATAACACCTACCTTCTAGGATTGTTACAAGGCAGGACCAGAGGGTTTTATTGTAAGAAGGCACATCAACGGCCCTCTTGTTGAACCCATATCTGAAGAGGAATTCTAAGTACCTACCTGACCAATCCTCTTCCAGGCCCTGCTGGAATACTTCCCAGGAGAAAGAACCTACCACCTCCTAAGGCAGCCATGTTTGCTTTTATTTTTGTTTTTCATTCATTCATTTTTAATTATTTCTTTTCCATCTGCCATCATAATTTTAAAAAGAAAAAAGCAAAACCTTTATAAGAAATATTAATAGTCGATCAAAAACAAATCCCCACACTGACCAGGTCCAAAAACGTAGGTCCATTCCACTTTTGTGCAGCAATAGGCATTGTAGATAGAGTACAGGACCTGGCTAAATCACTTCACCCTGTTTGCCTCAGTTTCCTTATCTGTCAAACAGACCAGAGAAGAAAATGGCAAATCTCTCCAGTATTTTTCACTTTCAGTCATGTCCAGTTCTTTGTGATTCCATTTGGGCATTTCTTGGCAAAGATACTAAAGACTTTTGCTAAGAAAACCCCAATGAGGCTTTGAAGAGTAGACACAACTGAAATGACCCAACAACAATTGTTAGGAAGGTTTTCTCCACATCAAGCTCACCTCTGCCTCTTTGTAAATTTAACTCCCCAATTCAGATTCTGTCTTTGAGAAAGAAGCAGAAAAAGTCTCTTCTGTGTGAGGGACCTTTAAGTATTTGAAGTTGGCCAGCAAACCTTTTCTGAGCCCATTGTTCTCTAGTCTAAACACCCCAGTTCTTTCAGCCCATGGCACGTAGTCAAGATCGTTCCACTTTCTGATTGCCCCCCCTGGTCCTTTCCCAGCTTATCAAAGTCCCTCCTAAACCCAGGTGGCCAGAATTGAAAACCAGATGCTCTCTGACTGTTACACTATCATTTTTTATTCCTAGAATTTATGTCTTTCTTTATACAGTTCAAAATGGTGTTCTCTCTCTCTCTCTCTCTCTCTCTCTCTCTCTCTCTCTCTCTCTCTCTCTCTCTCTCTCTCTCTCTCGCCACATTACACTCTTGATACCTATTGATCTTGTGGTCCACTAAAACCTCCAGAGCTTTTTCAGACACACTGCTATCTAACCATACCTCCTCCATCTTGTTAAATGGGTTGGTGTACTTAAAGTACTTTGAAACCCTTTAAGTGATATATAAATGTATGTTCTTATTATTGCATTGGGACATGCTAAGAACAATGCACCAAACTTAAGGAAATGAAATGACCTAAGAACAAATATACTCTAATATATTTGGGTCAAGTACAGGATAGAGGGCAACAATTAATGTTTAAAAATATCTAAGGGTTTTAAAAACATATCTAAGGATTTTCATAAATTTCAAGATAAATATGAATCGCAGGAATATACCTTTAGTGATGGAAGGAGTCTTGGAGATCATTCAGCTCAAGCCAAGTACAATATAGACTCAGAGAAGTGAATACATAGTAATCTCTCAGAGGGAGGGAGACTTTCTAAGGCCCTTGAATTGATTTTTGAAGACAGCTAGGAACTGAGTTTAAGAGGTGAGTGAGTTTAAGAGTGAGGAGTGAGTTTATTCCAGACCAGAGGAAGAGTCTGTGCTATTCGGAACCTCAGTTTCTTCAAAGAGAAAATACTTCAGCAGCCAGGTTATGGAGTGAATAGGAATCAGGAAAACTCATAGTTGGGAGTTCAAATCTAACCTCAGATACTTCCTAGCTGTATGATCTTGGGCAAGTCACATAACACTGTTTACCTCAGTTGCCTTATCTGTAAAATGAGCTGGAGAAAGGAATGGCCAACCACTCCAATATCTTTGCCTCCAAAAAGCCCAAATGGGGTCATAAAGAGCCATCCACGACTGAACAACGGGAGGGAAGATACTAGCAGAAGGAAGGAAATTGTGCTTTGTGAGGGCTGGCTGAAAAACTGAGGAGTTTAGAGAAAGCAAAGAAAGAGAAGAACCGAGAGCTGTTGTTGGAGTCTTTAAAGAGCTGCCGTCCCCTTGGGACAGACTTTAGATCAGTTATGGGGAGATGGAGTTAGAGTATGGCAAGCAGCTCGATGTCTCAATCGATGGAGCCATGGGGAGGGGGTGACAGCCTGGGGAGGGATAGAGCATTCTCCATTACTGGGGGTCTGTAGAGACGTGATGCCCAAGCGTCAGGTAGATCATGGCTGGCCACAGATGGCACTAGACCAATCTGAATCTGCAATGAGGTGATTGTGTTGTTTGCCATTCATTCTCAAAGAGGACATGAAATCAGGGAGGGATGCCTTGACATGCAAGAGAATTGGATTTAAGTTAGGGAGGGTTGAGCCAGGTCTGCCTCAGTTTCCCCTCCAGAACCATCTGGGTCCAGTGGCCAGATATAGATCAGGACGACTGGAGATGGTTCTGGATGCAGTGGGAGACCTTGGCCATTTTAACAGATCTCAGTCTGACTGAGGCAACACCCATTCAGGATTAAGGCTAAAAGAAATGAGACAGAGAATGACCTCTTTTACCTCATCAAAAAAAAAATCAATATAGGAAGGAAAGATACTCAGTGTTTTTAGTCAAAATAGAAAGTATTGTTATTTATGTTCACTCCAAGTCCACCAGGGTCCAAGCTGTGACCAAGTGGAGCTTGGGACCTCTAGTTGGTCAGTCAATGAGAGCCAGAGGGGTTTGTATTTAAGGCAGGATGGTCCTTAAGAAAGAAATCTAGCCAGTAAACCCTAGATGTCTTGTGAGGGTGAGGGAAGAAGAAAAGGGAAGAGGAAGTTGGAGCAGAAAGAGGAACTAATGGGCTTGCTTAGCTTTAATGATTTAAGAGAACTCCCTGGCAAGCCAGATGTTAGACAGAGTGCATTTCTGGCTACTTGGGAGTGCGGTGGGGGGTTACCTCTCTCATTCTGTGGGGACAGAGAAGGGGACCTGCCCAGGCCAGAGCCGCCTCAGAGTCCTGGTGGAGCAGCCCCCATTTCTCAGGAGGTATGTTCATCCTTGGCAGAACAGATCAGTTCTTGGTTTCATTCAGAGCTCAGGACCCCGAGAAGGGGTGACATATAGGATTAGGGTTCCCAGAACCAGTCATCTGAAGACTGAGGTTAGGCAGGGTTAATTAGGGTGACTGGTGATGGCTACTACTTGGGAAGGGGAACAAGCTGGTCAAGGCGTCTGCAGTGGGGAGGGAAGAATGTATCGAGAGTACTTATCTCTCAGAACCATGACTATATGGTCAGCTTTCTAATTAGGAAAGAGTATGGCTGGGCTAAGAGCATTGCTTTTACTTGTGAGGGCTTGGGGGTGTCACGTAAATCACAGAGTATCTGACTAGCAACTCCCCCATCCCATATCAATCTTCCCACTATGGCCAGTGAGCCCATCCTCCCACAGAAAAACAGTTCATAGGTTCTTAGATCTGGAACTGGACAGAACCTTAGGGCCAGTTCCCCCACAAGCATCTATTTGGGTTAAAATTTATCTATTTATCTAAAGTCATTTATTATCTCTCCCTCCCTCTTCTGTCTCTATTCTAATTGAACAATTATTTTTTTAAAAAAATGAAAATTTCAGAACATATGCAGGGTCGAGGGAATGTTTCCACATTGGCTTGGTCCAAAGCTGCAGACCTCCTTCTGTCATGCCGTCAAGAGGCGAGGGATGCATTTTATCTTTGGCCCTCTCTGGTCTTGATTTCTCCTTGCCTTGATCAGATTTCTAAGTCTCTCTAATTTGTTTTTAAACTTTCTAATATTCAGCACTCAAACACAAAGCGTCTGCAGAAAGCTAGGAGTGGGGGCGAGTAAATGTTGGCCAGACAAGGAAAGGCAAAACCGGACCCAGCTCTCAATGACCTCACGCCCTAATGTGGGGGAGACAGCATGAAGATAAGGCCTTTGACTTTAACCTCTGACTCAGGGCTCTCATTTCCAATGAGGTCTGGAGAGATCAATGACTGGCACAAAGTCACACACAGTCAGGATTCTAATTTACATTGTGTGACTCCAGGTTAGTTGGTCATCCCTGGCTAAGTTTCTGCCCTATGCAAAACAATGGACACAGCAGGAGACCACGTTCGCAACCTTTCTCATCAGTAGTATTTTCATAGTCACAGGATCTGGGTTCAAATCCTGTCTTAGAACTTCCTTGGGCCTCAGTTTCTATGTCTGTAAAGTGGGTGAGTCGGACTTGAGGGCCCTTTGGGCCCTAGTTCTGTGAGCCTGTAATATTTTCCCTGGGAGGGGAGAGCAGAGACGTTCGGGCATTCCACAGGATCCTCGGTAGGCAGGTGCCAGCTCCGGGCTCTCCCGCGGGTGCCCCGATTTCTACCCCTTCAGTGATAGAGCCCAGGGCAGCTGCAAGTGCCCATCCATGCCTCCCCTCGGCTCTCCTGAGGGTCCCTTGGTGGTCCCCTGGGTGGGCAGCCCACCCTAAGCAGACTGCACATTCTCTCTCTGCATCCAGGGAACAAATACTCTGGTCACTAGAAAGCACCAGATGGGAAGGGGGTAGTTTGGATGTGTGTGTGTTTGTTGTTGGGGGCGGGGAGGAGGGAGGAAAGTTGTCTCAATTGTGTTGCCATGGAAACAAAACTCTATTTATCTACCCTCTCTTGCCTCCTCCTGCCAGGGGCTCACCTGAGATGAATTTAATCTGCAACCTCCAAGGCCGGTAGGCACTGGCTCCCAGTTGGGGCCGGCTGCCCCCCATTCTCTGACACTCTAGCACCCCTCCCCAGGTTCCCCTCACACGCTCCTTTCTGGGCCCCCTCATCTAAGGGGCCGTCCTGTCCAGCCCCACCCAAGGGAGGGGAGGGAGACTTTTGAACCAACAGCCACTGACTCCATGTGTGTTCTGGCTTTTCAGGAAACAGGAGCTAGCCAACAACCCAGATGTGACCATCCCAGACCGGCCTCTGTCCCCTCCCCTCACGGCTCCCCCAACCATGAAGGTAAGTGACTCGGCTTCAGCATCTGGGAGGCAGGGGAGGAGGATGGGAAAATCTTCCTCCTGTTCGCTCTCGAGCCGACCTTGCGGGCATCCCGTCCCCGCCTCCTCTGGTCCCAGCGGGTGAGACGTTGGTAGAGGCACATCTGTGCTCTCCAGGTACGTTGCCAGCTCCAGAGAGAGACCAATTAAGCCTGGCTTCCCGAAGAAAAAGTTTCATTGTGTAACCCAGCTGTGTCCGGGTCACAGGGGACCATGTGGATGCTGTAATGGAGACAGGATGAGCCCTGAGAATTAGCAGGGAACTTTCCTGGGGGGCTGGGAAGTTGGGGCAACGAGTGGGACGGAGGAAGGGGGAGCTTTCTGAGAGCCGGGCTCCTTGTCTCCAGTGACGGCTCTAGACCCAAGGGAGGAGGTTCTCTCTCGTGTCCTATGTTCCCCTAGAATCAATGGGTCTACTTGGAGAGCTCTGGGGAAGGGAAGCCAGCCTGCTTCAAGCCTCCTGACATGATCATAATAAAAATAATAGCTAGCATTTATATGGTTCTCCGAGGTTTACAAAGTTTATATTTGATCTTCACAGCCCTCCTGGGAAGAGTAAATAATAGCTAGGAGGTGTTACCTTCATTATATAATATATATGTGTATATATATACATTATACAGATGGGGAAACTGAGGTTCAGTGACTTGCCCATAGTCACAGCTGCTCCTACCGACTGTTTTCCCCACAATGTGGCCCTGAACTCCCTCCCCTTTCTCTTCCCTTGGACCCCCAAAAGCCAGACTTCTCTCCTCTCCAGGATGTTTCATCTGCTTGCCCTAGGGGTGCCAGCCCATAGTCTAGGAAGGGACAAGCTCCTTCCTCTCATAAACCCAGGTTTCTGGGCTGAATGTCCAGGATCTCAAGCCATTGTTGCTTCTGTTTGCTCTGGGATCCTTCTTGGGGTCCAAGACTCACCAGTCCTGGAGAGCATCCCCTGATTAAGAGGTTCTGTTTTGAGACGGGTGAGACAGACTCCAGCCGTCCTTCCCCAAGGCATAGTTTGACTTTATTTCTTTTGGTCAAGTTCCACTGGGGAGTCGATTAGTCAGTCAACATCCAACAAGCGTTTATTACCATTGGCTTACTGCGTGTTTGTCATCCTACTGAGGAAGGGGTGAAGGGAATAAGCATTTTGGAAGTACTGCTATGACAAGCACTGTACTAAGTGCTTTACAAATATGATCTCATTTGATCCTCCCAACAACCTAACAAGGTAAGTGCTATTATTAACCCCATTTTACAGATGAGGCAAATAGAAATTAAGGGACCTACGACCACATGGGTAGTGTGTGGCGGAAATGAGATTCGAGATCTCAGGTTCAGTGTTTTATCCATTAATCCATGGATCTTAGCTGCTTAATTTGCCAAGTGGGCATAATATTGCTAGTCTCCATCCTCAGTGACTTTGAGGGCTTCCAGGGGAAATGGAGCTAATAAAGATAGATGGTCACAAAACCCTGATATCAATCATATAATCACAGCTAGAAGGGAGCTCAAAGGCCATCTAGTCCAATCTTTCCATTTCAGAGATAAGGAAACTGAGTCCCATTAAGACTAAGTGCTTTAGAAGACCATTCAATTGGTCTTATAAATTCAATAACCATTTATTAAGTTAACTGCAAGGGATACAAAAAGAGGCAAAAGATAGTTCCTTCCCTCAAGGAGCTTACAATCTGCCGGGGGAAACAGCAAGCAAATGTACACAAAGCACGTTTCCTACAGTGAAATAGGAAATGATTCACAAAGAAAAAGCACTAGGATGAAGGAGGATTGGATTTAGCTTCATAGGCCTCAAGGGACTTCAGAAGCTAGCTAGTCTGATCCCCTCATTTTACAGATGAGAAAACTGAGACCAAGAATCTCAGCGACTTGACAAGGTCCATTAGATTGGAAGTGGTAAAGCTGGGATTTGAACTCGGCCAGTTGTCTTCCCATGCCCATGTTCTTGGCACCCACCACACTGAGCCGCCTTTGGGGAGGTTATTTGGCACCTGGTCAGTGTGGGCACCAGACTTAGAAACAGAAGATCTGGATCCACTAACTAGCTGTGTGACTTTAAAAAGATCCCTTCCTCTCTCTGAGCCTCAGTTTCCCCACATTGCTTTTAAGGTGGTAGGGAAACTCAAATCAAGCCAAGTGTGTCAAACATTTGGCACACTTCAAAGAGCTTGTGCCAGCTGTGGGTTAGAGCCCTGGACTCCCTTTCCTGGGCAGAGAAGATTAAATGAAGCTGGAGATGGGCTTTGTAAAAGCAGAAGGGAGGAAGGGGTTCTTCTCATGATTACCATGGCCGCATTGATTCCTGCCGTCTCCTCCTCCGCTCCGTCCACCTCATCTTGGTTCCAGTTAATTTGCCTGTGCCCAGAGTCCCAGCCCTGGCTATTGAGAAAGCTGGTGTGTGCTGTTGGCAAGAATGAGGAGATTAATGACTCGTTCCCAGGAGATGAGCTGAGACATATGTCTGGGGTCAAGGGAAATTCCCAGGCTGCTCCTTGAATGACCCAATGGCCCCAGGACACAGAGAGGAGGAAAACCGAGAGCGGCTGTGGATGTCTGCTGGTATTAAGATGGCGTCTTCTCAGCAGCACAGTGCAAATTCACAAGGTTTTGGGGAGGTGCCCGGGGTGGCAGGGAGCTCAGCCTGAAACTGAACGGGGCCTGCACAAAATGACCAGAGAGTGTCACATTCAAATGACCCTTTTATGCATAGGAGACCACAACAGATAAAGACTTGGTTGATCTTGGAGTTGGGGAGACATGGATTCAAGTCCCACCTTTGATACCAGGGCTGGGTGACTCTGGGCATATGAATTAACCTCTCAGAGTTGCAGACAGCTATCTAATTTTTTTTCTTTCTTTCTTTTCTTAAAGTGACTTGCCCAGGGTCACACAGCTAGAAAGTGTTCAGTGTCGGAGGCCAGATTTGAACTCAGGTCCTCCTGACTTCAGGGCTGGTGCTCTATCCACTGCACCACCTAGCTGTCTAAAACTCTTAAAGAATAGTTGCCAATCTGTATAATGGAGCCAGTTTTCCCACCGGGAGGCATGGCATTGAACATAAGAGTCTTGAAGAGTGAGAGGTGCCATTTAAAAAAATGGTCATAGTTCTGAACATTCAAAATGAACTATAGCTAAGAGCATTGTGATTGCTACTCATATTTGCATAGCATTTAAGGTTTCCAGATTACAGAGGAAAGAACCCTGGATTTGGAGTCAAAGTTCTGGGTTCAAATTCTGACTCTTCCCTTTCCTAACCATGTGACTGTGGGTAAGTCCCTTGACCTCTTATTATAGCCTCCTCACAATTTAGAGCAGAAAAGGACTTTTGGGACCATCTAGTCCAATCCTCTCGTTTTTACAGAGAAGGAAACTGAGGTTAAATTGAAAATTAAAGATTAGATTGCTACTGAGTTCTTTTCCCACTCTAAATCTACTGTTATTATTCCCATTTTATATATTTAGAAACTGAAAATCAGAGAAAATTGGGGATCGACTTACAGTCATTAAACTGAAAGTGGCAGAACTGTGACTTAACTGAGATCTCTTAACTCCATATCATTCATTCATTAGGCATTTATTAAGCACCTCCCATGTACTAGGCCCTGTGCTCAGTGCTAGGAAGACAAAGACAGAAATGCACCAATCCCTATTCTTTTTTCCCCAACCATTTGTGTTGCCTGGCATTTATTCAGCGATTAACAGCTTACAAAGCACTTCATGTTCATTCTCTCTTTTGATCTTTCCAACCCCTTATGAGTCAGGTAGTGGAAATATTGTTCGTTTCCATTTTAGAGATGAGGAAACTGAGACCATGTGGTGAATGAATGGCAGTCAGACCTACTTCCCTGGTCTCCCTGACTCGGTACCCAGCATCCCTTCTACTAGAGCCCAGCTGCCTTTGTAGCTGAGAACGGGCACCAGGCCCAGCTTGGAACGATACGAGGGACAATTGAGAACACGACTGGCTGGGACCAGGGGAAAATAGATTCAGGAGAGAATTGGATGAAGCTTGATACCAGCCAGGTCACTTGTGTCTTACGCTGTGTGACCATCTGCTTGGGCTACCTTGGAGGAGGTGGGTCCCATTGGGCCGGGGAGTGAGAGCTCACCCACATGGAAAACGGACCAAACACATTTCCCATATCTGGAGCATAGATTCAGGGCTGGCAGAGACCTCCAAAGTCAGAAAATCTGGCCCCTCCATTTGATAGCTGAGGTCCCCTCCGGCTTCAGGATTGGAAGGGACCTTCGAAGCTATCTGGGTCAACCCTCTCATTTGACAGGAGAGGAAATAGAGGTCTTCCAGGTCATCCAGGGAGTTGGCGTCCACGCCAGGAGCCAACTTAGCCGCTCTGACCTTACCTACCTCTGGCATTCTTCCTCCTGCACTGTGCTAATTTGTTCTCCCTGATACTTCTCCTGTCTGAGACAGGCTAATCTCCCAGAAGCTCAGCCCTGAATAGCAAAAGGTCACTTAAGGGCCTTCTCTTCCTGCCTGCCAGATACGGAGACCCACCATGCTGGTTTTAACTTGAGTCAGACTGAGCGAGAGGAGCCATGAGAGTGACATGGAATCCTGAGGGCCTCAGAGTGTGAGGGAGGAATAACCTGCTCTATGCAGCTCTAGGTATATAGGTATATAAAATAGGAATACATTTACTGATGATAAACCATAATTTCACAATTCAGTTACCTGACCCCATATGGGCTTGCGACCTCTAGTTTAAAAAGCATTGATCTAGTCTAACTCCTTCATTTTGCATATTGGGAAAATGAGACCCAGGTAATAAGTAGCAGAGGTGGGATTTGACCCCAAGTTTTCTCCAAAGGAAGCAGAGGATGAATAGAACTCTGCTGTACCTTAGATTTGCAACCCTTTGTTGTTGTTCAGGTGCTTCAGTCACGAACCTGTTTGGGATTGGAGCCGTTTGCCATTTTCTTCTCCAGTTTTTACAGTTGGGGAAACTGAGTCAAAGAAGGTTAAGTGGCTTGACCAGGGGCACAGAGTCGATAAGTGTTTGAGAGATAGAGCACCAGCCCTGAAGTCAGGAGGACCTGAGTTCAAATCTGGTCTCAGACACTTAACGCTTCCTAGCTGTGTGATCCTGGGCAAGTCACTTAAGCCCAAGTGGATCTGATATCCCAGTATGTTGTCCTTTAGCCAGCGACCTAGTAGGAGAATACTTATCTGGAGCCGGGGACAAAGAAAAAGAGAAATATATCCTCTGCTCAGACCATAACAACGGAGACAAATCAGGCAGTGTGTACGTGCCCACACGTCTCTATGCCCCATTGCCCCTGGCAGCCAGAATCTGCTTTTCTCTCTCTTTCTTCTTCCCTGGGGCTCCCACACAGAAGAAGGCAGCTTAGACTCCGCAGCTCTGGGCAATGAATTCATTTCCCTGAGGTCTGGAGCCTGGCTTGTATGGTTCTTGCCTGGGAGAGCGTGATCTCTGTTATCTCAGTGAAAGCTGAATACATCCTCAGGAGGACACGTGGTCCATCTCTTAGTTCTGATGGGGCAGCCCTAAGTCGTCCCCCCCTGAAGCAGACAGCTAAGAGTCAGTCACTGGCCACGGAGAAGGATCACGCTCTGCCTGAGACTCAGGGTCTGGGACCTGGATCATTCTGTGGTTAAGAATAGGAATCAGACTTCTTTTACTAATGTGGAAAGATGTTTAATGATTGTACATGGATAACTTAGATCAGATTGCTTTCTGTCTGGGGGAAGGGGAAGGGGACAGAGGAAGGGAGAAAAAAGGAAATCAAGATCTTATAAAAGTAAATGTTGAGGGGCAGCTAGTTGGTGTAGTGGATAGAGCGCAAGCCCTGAAGTCAGGAGGACCTGAGTTCAAATCTGGTCTCAGACACATTCCCTAGCTGTGTGACCCTGGGCAAGTCACTTAACCCCAATTGCCTCAGCAGCCAAAAATAATTAAATGTTGAATAACAAATATGGAAATATGTTGAAAAGGATTGCACATATATCAGATGTTTTGGGGAGGGGGAGGTAAGGAAGGGAGGGGGAAAATTTAGAATACAAAACTATAAAAATGAATGGTGAAAACTATCTTTACATGTATTTGGAAAAGTAAAATACTTTTGATAAAAAAGGAAATCTTTAGAATTAAAAAAAAATAAAAGGGATGTTTAAAAATAAATTTAAAAATAATTAAAAGCAAAGAAGAGGAATCCAATTAGAGTTCAGGGTCAACCTGTGGTCTGGGTGTGAGTGTGAGATTGGGGAGGTCACAAACATGACTTTTTTTTTTTTTTTTTGCTTTTTTGCTGAGACAATTGGGGTTAAGTGACTTGCCCAAGGTCACACAGCTAGGACGTCTTAAGTGTCTGAGGTCAGATTTGAACTCAGATCTTCCTGACTTCAGGGCTGGTGCTCTATCCACTGCGCCACCTAGCTGTCCCCAAACATGATCTTTTTTAGTCTCAGTTTAGTCTCTAAAATAAGGACAATAATAGCATCCCAGAAACCTCACAACAGTTGTTATGGTCTATATAGTGCTTTGTAAACATAAAGCATTATATTACTGGCTTTTGTTATTATTATGAGCACTAGTTACTGGTGGCTTAGTTGAGTAAGAATAGCACAGATGATCTGAAACCTTCAGGGGCTTAAAGTCTGGTTGGGAATAAGGAGTTGTGCATTCAGTGATAGTTAAGTATTGTAGAGGTTCAGTCTAGAGCATATGGAGCCAAAGAAGGCTTCTGGGATGGGCCACAGGTCTCAGAGAAAAGACCCGAGGACCCAGAGTGTGAGGTCATGCAGGATCTGGGCTGGGTGGCCAGCTCTCCTTTCTTAGGACCCCTGTAAGATGTGGGCTTGGACTCAATGGCTTTTGGTGCCCTTCCCACCTTGGGATGTCTGATTTTGTGACTCTTCAACCCCTAAGATTCAGTCTAATTGGACAAAGTTCCTTGAAGTTGTTATGATCAACCTGGTATATCATGTGTGTGCTCTCTCTTTCCCTCCTTCCTTTCTTTTCTTTCCTCCCTCCATTTACTTCATTCCCTTTTTACTCTTTTTCTTTCAGAAGGCTTCCTTCCTTCCTTCCTTCCTTCTTTCCTTCCTTCCTTCCTTCCTTCCTTCCTTCTTCCTTCCTTCCTTCTTTCCTTCCTTCCTTCCTTCTTTCCTTCTTCCTTCCTTTCTTCCTTCCTTCCTTCCTTCTTTCCTTCTTCCTTCCTTCTTCCTTCCTTCTTTCCTTCCTTTTTTCCTTCCTTCCTTCCTTCTTTCCTTCTTTCCTTCCTTCCTTCCTTTTTTCCTTTTTTCCTTCCTTTCTTCCACCCTTCTGCCCTTCCTTCCTGTCTTTATTCTTCTTTCCCTTCTTCCTTCCTTTTCTTTCCTCCCTTCCTCCCTCCTTTTCATTTCCTTCATTCCCTTCTTTCTCTCTTTCTTTCAGAAGCTTTCCTTCCCTCCTCCCTCCCTTTCCCTCCTTCCTTTATATTTCTTCCTCAGTACCCAAATCCTGTCTCTATTCTTCTTTCCCTTCTTCTTTCCTCCTTCCCTTCCTCCTTTTCATTTCCTTCATTCCCTCCTTCCTCTTTCTCTCTTTTAGAAACCTGCCTGCCTTCCTTCTTTCCTTCCTTCCTTCCCATTTCTTCCTCAGTATCCAATCTCTCCCTTCTTCCTTATTCCTTCTCCCTTTCTTCCAGAACTCCTCCTTTCTCTCTATGGCCTCAGGTTCTCCAGCACTAGGTGAGGGAGATGGCAGTCAAGCCGAGGACCGAAACGATTTTAGTGGTGAGGAGGAAAGGGGCCCATCTGTGGGAGGCTTTTCTCCTTGTCACTGAGGGAAGTGACTGTTGTCAGCCTGGGCAAGCCAGGAGATGGAATTAGAAGATGGAACAAATTGTGGTGCTTGTTTTTTTCCTTCTTCAAATAAGCTCTGGAGGTGCATTTGAATGTCAAGACAAATATTTGCTGCCCCAAATTACAGCCACTTTGTCAGGGTCCAGCCTGTCCTTTGATTGCAGTTCTGTTTGCTCTGGCCAATCTGTCTCCCAGCTCTGCCGCATCTGTGGCGCTCGTCGGATACGAGTTGCCAGGGCTCTACTTGAGACTGGAAGTGTCCTTCTTACCGGGATCCCTTGCTTGACCTGGAAAGCAGGCTGGGAACTCTATGGGGAGGGCCGGGGAGAGGCGGCCAGAGGGCTCTTAGTTAGAAGAGAAAAGGAACTTTGCTTTTTCTGTGGATCAATTAATCAATCTTTTACAAACATGAGGTGCCTACTTAGGGCATAACTATATGTATGCATGTATGTATACACACACAAAACATAGACAGATTCAGTGTTACCACTTTAAGGTTTACAGTGTTACAAATATTGTCTCATTCATTGTCTCCAAATTGCCATATTATTATTTCAAATATTGCACAACAGCCCTTGTTCCCATTTTACTGAAGAGGAAACTGAGGCTGACGGGATATGAGTTGCCCAGAGCCACACAGCTAGGAAGTATGTGAATCCAAGCCCATGCAGGGCTCTGCCCACTGTGTTGATTAGTGGTCTCATGGAGGTGAGATGGAAAAAGGAGACTTGGAGAAGCTCTCAGAGTTCTGGAACAGAGCCTTTAGAATTTTGATAAATAGCATCATAGACCTAGGGCTAAAAGGGACCTCAAAAATCATTTAGTTCAATCCAACATCCCCCCATTTTTTATAGATGAGGAAACTGAGGCACAGAGAATGTGACTTGTCTAAAGTCATACAATTAGTAAGTGTTTGGGGGGGCCTCAGACACCAGACTCAGCATTTACTCCACTACAGGCCTTCTATTCCCACTTCCTAGAAGTCTCTCCCCATTGCTGAGCCCCCAGCCTAGGCTGGACCATCTGCTCTCTCCCTCTGGGACTGGTTTTTCTTCCTACTGTGTGGGTAGCATGAATAGGCTGGGAGCCCATACTGCCCACTTGAATTCTACCCCCCCCCATCCCGCCTTTCCTCCTCTGGCTTGGTTTCCTTTCCCTCCCTCCCCCTTCCCTAAATCCCTCCACATTTCCTCCATATTGCTTCCTCATTGCCCAGACCGTGCTACCTCCTCAAACTGGGAGCCAATTAAAGTCTTTGGTCCAGGAGCCAAATCCCAGAAGTTCAGACCCACTGGCCGGCGCCTTTGAAAAACTCTCTTTCTTTTAAATTGAGCAAAGTCCAAGAAAGTAGTGGGAAATCGATTTAATTTGGGGTCAGAATAAATAATAGTAATAAACAATAATAATAATCAAAGTGCCTTTAGGTCTGGCCCAGAATCAGGAAGATCTGAATTCAAATCCAGCCTTAGACTAGTTATGTGACTCTGGGCAAGTCCCTTAATTCTGTTTGTCTCAGTTTCCTCCTCTGTCAAATGAACGGGAAAAGGAAATGACAAGCCACCCTAGTATCTTTACCAACTATATAATCTAGATGACCTTTCAATTCCCTGGCAGCCTTAAATCAGTGAACTCTGCAAGAGCCAACAGAGAGCTGACCATTCACAGCTGAATCAGGGGTCAGTTCTTCCTCTTTTGTGAAGGCTTCCTCATGAACATGAGCTGAAAATGAATTTTCCTCTCTTTTCTTTCCTTTTTTCTTTCTCTCTCTCTTTTTTTTCTCAAGATGGGTACAGCCTGTTTGTGGCCAAGTGAGCTGTGGGAATCAGACCAAAAATAGTGCCTGATAAATCCTGATGGAAAGAGGAGGGAGCTTGAAAAGGGCCCTTCAGGATGAGGATAGAAATTGGCAGGGAAAGTAGGGGGCAGAGGGAAGCAAGAGGAACAACACTGAAGCATTAGTACCTCCCCCAACCAAAAAAAAATAAAAGGGGGATCTTTTGTTCAGGCTACAGACATTTTGTGCATGAGGTAGCAAGATGTTGTGGAGAGATGCAACCTTGGATGCAGGAGAGTTGGCTGTAGGACTCTGGGAAGATCATTGAAGCTCCTCAGTGCCTTTAGTAACCTTCCAAGAAAGGGGCCCTTCACTTGGAATCTGTGAGCTTGTGTCTGGGTTTTAAAAAAAAAATATCTTGGCAACTATATTTCAATAGAATTGGTTTCCATTCAAGCCTGTGTGTTTGACCTTATTCGTTTAGAAAGTTTGGCTGAGAAGGGATCCGCAGGTGTCACCAGCCAGACTGTCCATGCAGTCTGTGACACAAAAAAAGGTGAAGAGAAACTTTGTTCTAATGCTTTGTGGCAGAGATGGCGGCCGCTACCTGCATTAGTAGAAGGCATTTATTTCCTCACTTAGCTGGTTTCTTTTGTCAGTCCCAATCCCAGTCCTAACCCTCATGTTTTATATAAAAAGTTGTACATATGAGCTCTGATAGAGTGGAAGATCCATGAGGGCAGGACCTGTTTCTGTTTCTTTTTTCCTCTCTGTATCCTCAGTACCTCCCGTGTAATGTTGTTGTTAATGTTCAGTCATTTCGGTTATGGCCGACTCTTTGGGGATTTTCTTGGTAGAGATATTGGAAGGGTTTGCCATTTCCTTCTCCAACTCATTTGCCAAATGGGGAAACTGAGGCAAACAGAGTTAAGTGACTAATCCAAGGACACACAGCTTGTATGTATCTGAGGCCTGATGAGTTTATGTGACCCCAGGCCCAATGCTTTAGCTACTGTACCATCTAGTTGCCTCCAACCAGTCATGGAATAGGTGCTTGATAAATAAAAATTGGTTGGAACACAGTAAGTGCATAATATGTGCTTACTGACAGGCTAATCGATCAATTCCAAGTTCAGGAACCTGAGGCCAGAGACGAAATGACCTGAAGGGCTAGGAGCCGTGAGGTTTAGGAATATGATAGCCTTCTCTCTGTTATTCTCTCTCAGAGAGGGGCCTTTCTGTGCAGTTGGGACGTTTCTTGGCCTGAATCCTAAGTCCCATATTCTCAATTTTCAGTTCTGCTGTCTATAAACCTGGGACAGGCAGTCCTGCGGGTCCCCCTTCAAGGCTCAGGAAATTCAAGACAGTGGCTGGTCCAAAATAGACAGTTTTGGAAAGCGGGGAATGTTTTCCCTCTCTAACCTCCTCCTTTCCTTCGCCCACATGCTCACTCTGATTTCCCTCCTTCAATTTGCTTGGTTTGGGCTAACATCAAGGATAGCCTGGATCCAGAGCACACACCCTCTCAAGAGGAAGAGAGGGCCTGGAAGTGTGTGAGATGGCAGGCCGGGCCATCCAACACGTCAGGAAATCCACACCCAGCCCAGGCAGGATTAGCCAGATTCAGAAACTTCCACCTGTCTGCTTCTCTGTACGTTGGGCTCCCTACCCCCTGGGCTTCTCCTTCACTCATCCTGGAAGCTGTGGCCCCCCTGCCGCTCCCCACTGCTACCCAGATTGTGTCTCTCCCTTATTAACGACAATGGCTAACATTTCTATTGTGCAGGGCACTGTGTGGAACACTTTCCAAATATTATTTCATTTTGACTCTCTTAATAAGCCTGGGAAACAATTGCTATTATTATTATTCCTATTTTACAGTTGGGGAAACTGAGGCAGACAAGTTAAATGACATACCCAGGATCACACAGCTAGTAAGTGTCTGAGGCTGGATTTAAATGCCCAGGGCTTTATCTACTTGGCTCTGCTTTACGTCTCATCCAAAATTAAATCAGCACATTTTGACTTTGTACAAGGGCACATCCTCCAGGAAGTTTGCTTTATACAATCACAGGAGGGGCAGCTAGATAGCATAGTGGATAGAGCACTGGCCTGAAATTTGGAGGACCTGACTTCAAATTCGGCCTCAGACACTTAACACTTCTTAGTTGTGTGACTGGGAAAGTCACACAACCCCAACTGCCTCAAAAAATTCACAGGTAGAAGGGATCCAAGAGTCCATTCTCCCATTTTCCAGATGGGGAAACTGAGGCACTGAAGGGATTTGCCTGAGTTCACACAGATAGTGAGTGGGGTCATGGAAGGGGGCAGACACCATCTGGGCTAGCTACTTATATTAAAGAGCAGGAAACTGAGGTTTGGAGGAAGGGAAGTAACTTGCCCAGGATAACGCTTATCAAATAAATAGCAGAGTAAACATGTCCAATCCTTTGGTTCTAAGACCAGTGGACGTTCTATTCTAGCACACTGCTTTCTTCTCTCCCTACTCATGACAACACAGTATAATGTGGTGTTTCAGGACCTTAGCTTCCCTGCCCTCTGTAAAACCTGGGGAGCTCTAAAGCTCCCATCTTACCTGGTTTATGCATTAATACCCAAAAATATTTTTTTCTGTCGTTCTCTGTTTCCTCTGTTATTTGTCTCCACTCTAGGAAATGTTTAACAACCGGCTCTCCAAAAAGCAAGCCACCCCTATAAATTTAATCGGCATTATTAGCATTTTCTCTATCATTTTCCTAAGTAGACAATCAGCAAAGCAGTAAATTAAGCCTGTTATGGAGTTCTGGGGTATAAATGCTCCCGCTGAGAATTTAAGGATCAGTCGCTCTCCTGGTTTGAGCAGGCTCCAGCACCCCTGCTCGTCTCCCCACTGAGGATGCAAACTCCTTGAGGGAAGGGCTTGTTGTTGGTCCTAGAAGGGACATCCCAAGGATGTCTCGACTTGCCCGTGAATTTCAGTGAGACAGAGCTGGCAAGGAACAATCCATCTCCCACTTCTCTTGCCCCCCAGCCCCACCGCCGGTCCTGGAGCCAGGTTCAAGGAAATACTTGTGGCTGAGACAGCAAGGGACTCCAGAGCTGTCGAACAGGCTGATTTTTCTCTTCCCTCCCACTCCTCCAAGAATCACAGACATTTCCTCCCAGGAGAACTCGGGCCTGGGCCAAACCAGGCTAACCAGACAAGCTGCTCCTGCTGCCCTCTCCCCTCAGCAGGCAGGCCTCTGGGAGGTCCCAGGTGAGGGCCAGGCAGGGAGCCGTTTCAGGGCCCCTTTGTGGGCGGCTCCTCCTCCCCTCCTAGTCGCTCCTCTTCACGGCTGGCATCCCTTGACTTTCCATCCACCCCCTTCCATGCCCTTTCTCCCCCTCCGCCACATCCCGGCTTTAACTCCAAGGCCCCGCCTGAACATGGAGCGTGTTCCTCAGGTTGGCAAGAGGAGCGGGTTCCTTCTGGCCACTTATTCCCCAGCCCCAGGCCCTGCTCAGACCACCTTCGGTCCATCCCACCGGGGCTGATCAGAGGGGGTCTTGCCTCCCCGGAAGCGACGGGGGCTTGGTTTTGAGCTGGAGAGTCCCCCCTCTCTCCGGGGCTGTTTCTGGGCTGGGGAAGGTCTGAGTCGCAGCCAGCAGCTGTTCTCACTTGTATATTTTGGCTTCATTCACGTGTGACCGGGAAGGACTAGTGAAGAGCGAGTGGCAAGCAGCTTCAGACCAGTTTAAACACAACTAAAGCGGAGAAGGGCAGGAGTCCTACAGGGGACTCCGGAACAGAGGGACCTGGCTAGGGAACTTTCCCCGGCCCAGGAGCTTTGGGGTGGTACGGTGGGAAGACACTGAGCCTCGGGAGACCTGACTCTGGTCCCGTCTGTGTCCTGAGCCATCTGGGCCTTCAGGAAAGTTACCTTCCCTCTCTGGGAGTTTCTTCCTCTACCAAATAGGAGGGCAAGGGTAGCCTGGGTGGTCCTAAGAGCTCTAACAACTGTGATTCTGAGAAGCATTGGGGTATCCTGAACTTGGAGTTGGGAAGGAAAAAATTAGGTTTGAGGGCGCTCAGCCAGCTAATCCTTGGCATCCCCATCTGTGAAATGGGGATAATTCTTACTTCGATTCTTTCGTGCTGTTAGGGACAGGTCACTGAGATCAATTTCCTCATTTTATAGATAAGGAAACTGAGGCCCAAGGAGACGGAAAGGCGAGATTGCCTGGGTGTTTGGTGGTGGAAGTAGGCTCTACAGCTAAGTCCCAGTTCTAGAACTGAGGGGGGTCACCTGGTTTAACCCCCTCATTTTACAGAGGAAGATTCTGAAGGAGAGGAAGCAGAAGTCCCTCAGGCTGGTGCCAGAGATTGGGCACCTTTGCCAGCCTTAACGTACTCTACAAATGCCTATTGTTATCGACTATTTGTGTATGGGACAGAGGCAGGGAACTGAGGTCTCACCATCCATTTAAAGCTCCTCTTCAGACCTCTGCCTTAGGCCCTTCCCAGCCCTCCTTGGATTCACTAATGGCGAAGTGCCCACTTGTGCCTCCCTCCAGATCCTCCTTGAATGACCTTGGGGTACATTTTCCAGGTGACATCCCATCAGCCACATTGCTCCCTTGTTTGGAGAGTGGAGGACCTCGTGATGGGTGGAGAAAGAACACGTCTTTCTCATGACCTCACACAGGGGTGACCTCATTCTGGCCGTCTAGAAGCTTTTATTGAGCTGTTCCCATAATCCAAGCCCGTGTGGTGCTGTGACAAGAGCCCTGGGATCAGAGGACCTGGTTCCCAATCCTGCCTCTGATGCTTATTGTGATATTTCATTTCAGTCATGTTTGACTCTTTGTGACCCCATTTGGTTTGGGGTTTTTTGGGCAAAGATGCCAGTGGGGTTGGCCATTTCCTTCTCCAGCTCATTTGACAAATTAAGAAACTGAGACAGACAGGGAGAAGGGGCTTGCCCAGGGATGCAATGCAGGGAAAGAAAAGATCACTTCCTCTTAGCCACAGATTAGGAAAAGGATCCCAGATCCCAGATATAAAGATTAAAGGGAATCTTTTTTGGGGGGATGAAAAAATTGGGGTTAAGTGATTTGCCTAAGGTCACCTTAACCTAATAAATGCTACAAGGACTAGTGGTTGCAGTGCAGGGAAAGAAAAGATCACTTCCTCTTAGCCACAGATTAGGAAAATGTAAATATAAAAATTAAAGGGAATCTTTTTGGAGGGGATGAAGAAATTAGGGTTCAGTGACTTGCCTAAAGTCACCCCAACCTGATAAATACTATAGGGATCAGTGGATACAATGCAGGGAAAGAAAAGATCACTTCCTCTTAGCCACAAATTAGGAAAGGATCACAGACCCCAGATGTAAAGTGTCTGAGGCCAGAGTTGGACGCAGGTTGTCCAGACTCCAAGCCTGGTGCTCCATCCACTGGGGCTCCTACCTGCCCCTACTACTTATGGGCCAGAGGTGCACTACGACGGTATCTTCATCCATCAGTTGTGGGGCTGGTTCCTGGCCTTGGAGGTCGCTGCCAGCTGAGCTCCTCTGAACCCTCCCTCCTATACTTATTAGCCATGTGACTATGGTTAAGTTTGCTTCAGTTTTTTACGCCTCAGTTCCCTCCTTTGTAAAATGAGAAAAATCTCCGTGGTGCTCCACAAATGCTGGGCTCCCTAACGGAATGATTGATTGAGTCAGACTCCAGGGGAAAGGATATCTCGGAAACGAGAAGCCTGTTTCTTTTTTGGAGGGATAAGAGAGGGGAGGGTATTTATCTGAGTTCTGTGGTCCATGCATGGGCGGCGGGCCTCCTTAAACAGATGCTCTTTATGGGAGGGAGGGTTAACAGAAGGTCCACGGCCCTAATCCGTCAGCTAAATGGAAGTGGCTGTTTGGCTGTCTGATCTCAATTATAAATGGAAGTCAGGCCCATCGGGCGGCAGCGAGCACCCTCTGCGAGGGAATTGGGGTTGTTAGCAAATGGCACGTGGGGGATCTGATTTGATTTGGCATCAGGCTCTGGAAGTTTCCAAAATGTCAGATGTTAATGAGATGGCTGATTGGCTCTGGAAGGGAAGCTGGGGAAGGCAAGGGAGGGTGCACTGCTGGCAGCATCTGGAGGGAAGTAGGGAAGAGGAAGATGAAAGATGAGAAAAAGGTGGGAAATGGAGAAGGGAGGAGGGGGCTGGTCCAGAGACTCCCCCCACCCTGATAAATGCTGCAGGGACCAGTGGATGCAATGCAGGCAAAGAAAAGATCTCTTCCTCCTAGCCACAGATTAGGAAAAGGATCACAGATCCCAGATGTAAAGATTAAAGGGAATCTTTTTGGGGGGATGAGGAAATTGGGGTGAAGTGATTTGCCTAAGGTCACCCCAACCTGATAAA
>JAJPUD010006248.1:68173-83547 GCA_023553655.1 Myrmecobius fasciatus | reverse complement strand
GAAATTGGGGTGAAGTGATTTGCCTAAGGTCACCCCAACCTGATAAATGTTACAAGGACTAGTGGATGCAATGTAAGGAAAGAAAAAATCACTTCCTCTTAGCCACAGATTAGGAAAAGGATCATAGACCCTAGATACAAAGATTAAAGGGAATCTTTTTGGGGGGAATGTTAATGAATTGGGGTTAAGTGACTTGCCTAAGGTCACCCAGCTAGTGATTTTTTTCAGATTCGAATTCAAGCCCTCCTGATTTCAGGGGTGGTGCTCTATCCACTGCACCAAGATGCCTTGAATTGAAGGGAATTTTCCTTGATGTCCAAACCTGGATTTTATAGATGATGTAGCTGAAGCCCAGAAAGTTTCATTATCAGTCTTAAAAGGCCGTACTCTATTCCACTTTCTTGCCATTTCTAAACCATGCTCTGACCATCCTCCTTATCCCCTTCCCAACAGAACTCAGACTCCGCTCTTGGGAGGGGGGGGTCTGATGGGTGAGTTCTCACCTTTTCTTTCCTCAGAATCAATCCATTACAACACTTCTGAGATGCTGGCACAAGACTGGCCCAGACCTGGGTTAGTGCCAGAGCTAATTCGACTCATTTTAAACTTTTCATTTTTACGCTTTGCGCAGAAATCAACAGACTACAACTCAGGACTTGGTTTATTACTCTGTTGATTGTCTAGATTGAAGAAAGTGGAGGAAATTTTAATAATATGATTTAAGCTGAAAAAGTGGTTTTTCAGAGAGCCCATTGTTAAACATTTACTAGCGTACCCTTTGGTCCACTCCTCCAAAGGCTGAAAAGAGATGGGCGCCTTTGAGTTGGTCAGAGAATGAACCATAAAATCTTAAATTTTCAAGCTCACTTGGGGGGGCAAATGAGATGTTGGTGTGGTAAAGAGACCCCTAAACTGGAGTTTGGAGCCTTAGCTTCTGATCTTAATTCTGCCACTAACCTGCTGTGCGACATCGTTCCTTGGTTCCTCTGAAAATAAAGGAATTGAACTTGCTCTTCATTAAGGCACCTTGAAGTCTGGGATCCCTGGGTTCCTTCAACCTTCTTATTATACAATCAACCCACAAGCATTTACTGAATGACGCTGAGCTGGGGACGTGATGTCCTGACCTCCACGAGGATACGCTCTAACTGAGAGGACATGTCCAGAAAAAGATGCAGCCAGAGGGGATGGAAAGTAACTTAACAGTGGAGGAAGATGCTAAATCCCAGTGTGAAGAAGGCCTTTCTCCAGAGGGTTAATAGCAGAGCAGGGATGAGGACTTGACTGGTCTGCAAGGAGAGTAAAGGAAAAGCAGGTTGTTTCTGAGGGGCGTCTCCTATCTCCCTGATATGTGATCTTAGGTACATAGAGTTACAGATTCAGAGCTGGTAAAGACCTTGGAGAGCTCCTTCCCCATTTTACAGATGAGGAACTGAGGCAGCCAGGTAATACTCTGGCTAAAATGATGGACCTGCAGTCAGAAAGATGGGTTCAAATATCTGTGTGACCGAACAAATCACTTAGCCTTGATTTCCTCAGTTTCTTTGTCTGTAAAATAATAATAATAGCATTTACTTCTGAGAAGTATTGTAAGGGCCACATGAGATAATATTGCCAAGATTTTTGTAAACTGTAAAGTACTATATAAATATTATTATTAGTGTTTGTGCTTAGGATATAAAGAAAAAGGGACTAGAACCTCGAGTTCTTTCCTCAATGCTGCATTCAGTGACAGGCTAGACCATAGTTCTGTCCTGGATCCCAGAGGTGGTCTAGCCTGCCCCTCTCACCAGCCACCACCTGTCTATGTCCCTCTTGTTGCCCAGCCTCATCCTGCCCCTCCTGGGAGAAGCGGGTTCCCAGATTTAGAGCAGAAAGGACCCTTTGAGGTCATCTAGTCTGACCTGCTCCATTTACTGATTGGGAAACTGAGGCACAGCCCAAGGTCACACAGCTGGCCCTCGGACTCCCACCCACCACTGTGGCCACCGTATTGCCCACAGTCTTGACCTGCTACTTTCCAAGCCATCCGTAAGCACGTCTCCCCTTTCCTCATTCCCCCTCCTCCAGCTTCATTCCCTTCCCAACACACGGAGCTGTTGTCTGCCTGCTGGGGATAGTGTGCCAGCTTGTCCAAGGTGCCCCTGAGTCAGCGGGGGCCCCTTCATCACAAGGGGAATCACCACGGTCAGATAACCTTGCCCCAGGACGAGCCTGATGGAACAAGACCTCCTTCCCTCCCTGGTGCGACACCCCCTCCCTTGTAGAGATAGCGTTGCTGGGAGACGGAGCCAGCCAGCGTGGCCCTGACTGGGAGAGCAAACAGGCCCACATGCTTGAGAGTCAATAGAGACAGGCAGGGAGGGACGAGGCAAACACCCATTGCTGATAATCTTCAGTTTTCTCGCTTCCATGGCTAATGCTACAGATGGGCTGCCCAGGGGAAATCCGCTCCCTTGACTGGGGGGGCCATTAGAGCCTGGGCCAGAGGAGGAAAATGGGGGGCAGATGCCCGTCTGACTGCAAGCTCTTTGAGGGCAGCCACTGTCTCCTTGCCTGCCCCCCTAGGGAGCCTTGCACCTAGTGGGGGCTTAATAAATGTTTTCTGAGCGATGGAGGCTCGGGGGAGAGATGTAGGTCCTAGAACTGGGAACATTACTTATTATTGCCATGACGCGGATGGACTTTAGCCAAAGCTCCCGTCTCACCATTTCCCCTTATCCTGCCTTGCCTTTCCCTGATTTTGCCAATGGGTGCTTCCTTGAACCCTTCCTGAGCATCCCAGTGAGCCCTCCTTCCTCTGGACCACTGTAATTGTGTGTGTGTGTGTGAGAGAGAGACAGACAGACAGACAGACAGAGACAGAGACAAAGAGAGACAGACAGAGAGAGAGGGAAAGAGAGAGGGACAAAGAGAGACAGAGGCAGAGATAAAAAGAGACAGACAGAGAGATAAAGACAGAGAGGGGGAGAGGGACAGAGAGACAGACAGAGACAGAGACAAAGAGAGACAGACAGAGAGAGGGAAAGAGAGAGGGACAAAGAGAGACAGAGGCAGAGATAAAAAGAGACAGACAGAGAGATAAAAAGAGAGAGAGGGAGAGGGACAGAGAGACAGACAGAGACAGAGACAAAGAGAGACAGACAGAGAGAGGGAAAGAGAGAGGGACAAAGAGAGACAGAGACAGAGATAAAAAGAGAGACTGAGAGAGATAAAGAGAGAGAGAGAGGGAAAGAGAGAGAGGGGGACAGAGAGACAGACAGAGACAGAGACAAAGAGACAGAGAGATGAATACTTCTGGGCACCTTCTCTACAGTACGGTTGTTGCCCTTCGTTCTCCAAGAGGCATCACTATGCTGGAGTCGAGTTACAGAGTGGCCACTGAGCAGACCAGGACGTGCCCCAGGCCGGACACAAGGAGCCCCTGTGCACACTTGGGGGGCTTTGCCCTTTGTGCATCTCCTTTCTCCTGAGCTAATTCCGTCTGCTTTGCTCCTAGAGCCCAGCCCCTCCTCTGAGGAGGGCACGCCATGCTGGGCGGTCCTGGGCCAGGGTCTCAGGTCGTGCAATCAATTCTAACGTTCTTCAGAGAGACCTTGAGAGTGTCGCTATTTCTGGCCACCCTGTGAGCGCCTGCCCAGTGTGACCTCCCCATAAAACGGTCTTTCTGCCACAACAGCAGCCTTAGAGAGAGGCCTTGGTATCTCCTTCCCTGGGGCCTTGAATGCTGCCTCTAACTCTGTGCGACTTTAGCCAAATCATTCTCTCTCGTGGCCTCCGTTTCCTCACCTGTAAAATGGGGAGATTGGACTGATCTGTGGTCCATGAAGTTGCTGATGGGCGTGGGAGCCTCTTGTCCATCCAAGGCCACAGAACCACAGCTGGGGCCATAAACCCTGGGAAGACTGGGATGCGATCCAGACTCTCCTCCGCCTTAGCTGGTAGGCAAGAAAGGCTCTAAAACTGGATATCCTTTGGCTCTGAAATTCCACTTTCCGGAACATGCCCCAAAGGGACAGAAATCAGTGATGTGGAGCAAGATGTCCGCAGCAGCAGCGGCGTGGACAGCTAGAAAGTCCCGCAGGCCGAGCATGGCCAGACTCGCTGGAACGTTCACACATTCATTGCAGTGCTGAGGGGCAGAGGGGGTCCGGGCTCTGAGGGGCGGAGGGGGTCCGGACTCTGAGGGGCGGAGGGGGTCCGGGCTCTGAGGGGCGGAGGGGGTCCGGACTCTGAGGGGCAGAGGGGGTCTGGGCTCTGAGAGGCAGAGGGGGTCCGGGCTCTGACTGGCCTAGGGCAGTCAGAAAATCAGAACTGGGCGTCGAAGGAGAGCTCATCTGGTGTGTTGGAAACATACCACCAAAAACTGGATTTGGGGTCACCCAGAATCTCTGAGTTGTAAGGGACCGCAGACTCCATCTAGTCCCAGCTCATACCCAAACAAAGAGCACAGGCTCTGGAATAAGGAGGGCTGGGTTCAGATCTTCCACTTACGAGCAGTGTGACCTTGGAGAAACTGGTAAATTTTCCTGGTCCTCAGTTTCCTCATTGATAAAATGAGGTGTTGCTGAGTACATAGATGCAGTTCTGTGTTCCAAATCACTATCAGATGAGTGGTCAGCAAGCCTTTGCTTGATACTAGCTGTGTGATTCTAAGCAAGTCACTTCATCCCGTTTGCCTCAGTTTCCCCATCTGTAAAATGAACTGGAGAAGGAAATGGCCAACCACTCTAGTATCTCTGCCAAGAAAACCCACACGGGGTCATAGTTAGACATGACTGAAATGAACAACAACAAGAAAGTCCTTTCAGCCCTAAATCTGTGATCCATAAAAATCACATCCTTTCCAAACCCGTTTCCTCATATGTAAAGTAGGGATTGATTAATTAATAACGCTTCACTGGGCTGCTGGGAGGAAAGTACTTTACCACCTTATGTGTTTTAGCTTAGGAGTTTCAGTGACTTGTTCAAGATCATTCATCTGAGAGGCAGCAAGAGCTGGCTTGCAAAGCCGAGTCCTGCAACCTGCAATCCCACGCTCTGTCCTACATGAATGCGTACAGATTGGGAGTTGTTGCTGCTTCCCACAGTGAAAAGTCCCCTTTAAAACTACGGACTCGGGGCAGCTAGGTGGCTCAGTGGTTAGAGCACCAGCACTGAAGTCAGGAGGACCTGAGTTCAAATCTAGTCTCAGACACTTAACATTCCCTAGCTGTGTGACCTTGGGCAAGTCACTTAACCCCAATTGCTCAGCAGGAAAAAAAAAACCCCAACAACTATGGACTCATCCATTAACTAATTTGATTTTAAAGTCAACGAAAAAGAGGAAAACCAAATTACCCTTTCAAAAATAAAAAGGAGATTAACAACAGATGAACAGGAAATAAAGGAAATTGTGAGAAACTCAGGTCCAATTCTCTGGCAACAGTAAGAAAAATGAATCGGGGAAATGGCAGAAGTTTGCCCAGCTGAAGCTTAGAGTCCATTCCCCTTCGTTGCAGAGGAAGAAATGGAGGACCAGCGAGATGATTTGTTTCCCAGGTCATAAAGGCAAATTGAAAGGAAGGGACTCAGGTTAATGGAAAGAGTGAGAACCCAGGATCAAATCACTAGCTGTGTGTGATCCTAAGTAAGTCATTTAACTTCTTCCAGACTCAGTTTTTTGACCTCCCTTAAGGCTCTTGAGTCCCAACCTTGCCATCTGTGAAATGGGGATAATCAAATCCATGGCACCGACGTTGTAGGGTTGTTGAGATTGTCCCAAAAGTCTTAGTGCAATTTTTAAGCTATGAAGCTAGACTTTAGGACACTTTGTATGTTAACTTCAAAGAGCTATACAAATGTCAGCTGCTTTGATTTGTGTTGTTATTACTGTTTTGCTGGGGAGTAGCAGCTAATGACTAGGAAGGTGACTCTAGCATTAGGAAGAATGGGATTCAGCTCTGCCTCTGATTCATACCAGCTGAGTGGCTGTGGGCAGTGTAACTGAGCCCCGGGAAACCCCAAACTAGAAGAGCAGGACAGTTACTGATTTGTATCAGTAGAGGGCATTTTCACCCCAGGAGTTCCCTCCAAGGGGTTCTTCCACAGGCCCCACCCCTTCTCCTTACACCCCTTTTCTTGTGATTCCCTTGAAGCAGTCTGTCAATCAACAGATATTGATTAAGTAGTGGAGAGGAGAGAACCTGGTTGGGCCTGCCATTAGAAAGTTTGTTATTGAATTATTTCAGTCATATCCAACTCTGCGTGACTTCATTTTCTTGGTGGAGATACTGGAATTGGCCATTTCTTTCTCCAGTTCATTTTACAGATAGGGAAACTGAGGCAAGCAGGGTGAAATGACTTACCCAGGATCATAGTAAGTAAGAACTCAAGTCTTCCAAATTTCCAAACTGCCTTGAGTTAGAAAACCCTGAGTTCAAATCACTTCTCAGACATGTCTAAGGGGTGTGAGTGGGTAAATCCCTTAAACTCAGTTTGCCTCAGTTTCCTCATCTGTCACATGAGGATAATAAAAGCACCTGTCTCCGTGCTGTGAGGATCAAATGAAATAATAATTGTAAAACACTTAGCCTAGTGCCTGACACATAGAGGGAGCTATATAAATGATAGCTATAATAATAATTATTAGCTTTTGTATATATGCCTGGAACCACACAAAGGCAAAAATGAAACAAATCATTCCTGCCTGTGTGAAACTTACATTCTATCAGAGAGATCTGTGTATTGATACATATGTACAGATACTGGATCTGGGACCCAGATTCTCCAACATTTACTACATTTGCCTTTTCTCACCTTTCCCAACTTAATGCACCCTCTCATTTTCTTTTTTTCTTTTTCTTTTTCTTTTTTTTTTTTTTTGCTGAGGCAATTGAGGTTAAGTGACTTGCCCAGGGTCACACAGCTAGGAGGTGTTAAGTGTCTGAGGCAAGATTTGAACTCAGGTACTCCCGACTTCAGGGCTGGTGCTCTATCCACTTGCCACCTAGCTGTCCAACATCCTCTCATTTTCAATATGAAGTTTAAGGGACTTGTGTGAGTAGTCAGTAGCAAGGGCTAATTCAGACTCACGTCCTCTCACTCCACAGCCAATGGTCTCTCCATGACTTTGGCTTCCTCTCTGGAGGGAGGACTTGGCAGGCAAACCCATCTCAGCCTTCGGAGGACGGAGGCAGGAGTTCTGTTTGTGTCTGAGAAAGGCAGCATATGGATCTGTCATACCTGACTCACATGGTGAGGAGCTCTGACAGGTCTCAGCCTTACAGTTGGGAAGGTGAGATCAAAGGGAAAGCTTGGCCCTGGAGCTGCCGTCCCCATACCCTGCATGATCAGCCCTTTGTGTTCTAATAATAATAATAATAATAATAATACACATATTTAGCACTTTAAGATTTCCAAGTATAATACATAATTAAATATCTAATATATAATCAAGTAATATATACTTAGATGATTATTAGTTTATGAATTAACATACATTAATATATCCGCTATTATCCCATTTATCTAAAGAGACAGATCTTTTGTGTTGTAATTCAATACAACAATCCAATCCCCCAATAGTTTGGGGATGGACTATATTGAACTGACTATACTAAACTGGCTCGGACTTTAGTGTCCAAGAACAGATATTTGCTAAATGACTGTCCTGGATAAGTGGAAGATAATCTGTGGCCAGAGAATAAGGCAACCCCCCACCCCATAGCAATCAAATCTATGACCTTGGCTTCCACCAAACAAACCAACTGCCAATGACTAAGGAAGTCAGGCTTGGTTAAAGGCTGCATCCTCCTTATATCCTTTGTCATTTGCATGGCCCAAGAAGGGCCAGGATGTGAATGAGTTGGGAAGACTTGGATTAGAATCTCACCGCAGGTGAGATGATTAACTGTGTGACCCTGGGTAAGACTGAAAATTAGTTTTCTCCTCTGTAAAATGAGAACAATAAAAGTCCCTACTTCACAATAGCAATGAGGCTTAAAGCACTGTAATAGTGTGAATAAGAGTTATTAATTTTAATAATCAATAATGAGATTTCCCAAAGACTCTGGAGATCTTTTAATACTGAGAAGTATTGTATATCTAATCTATACCTGCATCTATCTGTATTGATATATCTAAATATAGCCTATATCTATACTTATATCTTTCCCTATATCTATAATCTATATCTCTACCTATATGTATATCTATACCTATATTTGATCTATATCTATACCTATCCCTTTCTATCTATGTATTTATAATCATATATATCTATGCCTACATGCATATTTATACCTATTTCTGATCTATATCTATACCTATTTCTTTCTATCTATATATTTATGATCATATACATACATATGACTATACCTATAATCTATATCTAACCCTAATCCTTTCAATTTATATATTTATAACCACATATATCTATGCTTACACCCATATCTAATCTATATCTATACCTGTCCTTTTTTATCTATATGTTTATAATCACACATATCTATCTATCTAGCACTATACCTATATCTAATCTATATCTATACCTATCCTTTTTTAATCTATATATTTATAATTACATATATATGACTATACCTATATCCAATCTATATCTAAATCTAACCCTTTCTATCTATATATTTACAATTGCATATATCTAAGCCTATATGTATATTTATATCTGTATTTAATCTATAACTATCCCTATCCCTTTCTATCTATGTGTTTATATCTAAGCCTATATATTTATACCTATATCTAATCTATATTCCTTTCTATCTATATATTTACAATCATATATATCTATGCCTACACATATATTTATACCTATATCTAATCTATACACCTGTAGCTTTATATTTATATGTTTATAATCATATATATATATCTATACCTATACCCCTATGTATCCCTATAGTTATATGTGTACCTCTATCTATCTATATTTACATAGAGATACAGACATATATAGATATATGTAGAGACACAGATAAGGATCTGGGTAGAGGTATAACCTGCAAACTAAGAAAGTCTGAAAAGAATGGCTTGTTCTCAGGGCAACCGCTCACTGAAGTGCTTGAAAGCTCTGCTCCTGCCTCCTCTGTCAAATGTCTCAGCTGGATGTATTTGCCTTCCACTTGGAGATCTGGGGCTGGATGGAGAGAAAAGTGCCTGGCTTGTGTTCTGTCTCCCTCACCTTCTTCCTCACTTGTCTTCAAGTATTTGAAGGGCTTTCTTGAGTAGGAGGAAGGGGAAGAGAAGGGGAGAAGGCTAGAAAAAAGAAGAGAAGGAGGAGGGTTTGCCTTGCTCTGATTGGCTCCCAGAGACCAGAACCAGGAGCAGTGGATGATAGTAGCAGAGTCCACTGGGCTGCCCAGAAGGATGGTGACTTCCTTTCCATTGGATGTCTTCCAGGAGGACTGAAGGACTACTTGCCAGTTATATGGTAAAAGGAAATTCTATTCAGATATGGTTTGGGCTAGGTCAGGACTTCTTCCTTCCCTTTGGTGTCCTGAATATGGAACCCTGTTGCACTGAAGTCAGTGGATCCCTTCTCCAAATCATGTATTTAATTCAATCAGCCAGTCAAAAATATTAATTAAGCAAAATATGCGAAGGAAATGCTATAATTCAGCCAGCAAGCTCCCAGACCTCGGAAGGTCTGTGAATCCCATGGACTTAATGACCTCCCCTTGGGGTCCCTTCCAACTTCAGAATTCTATGATTCACTGCTTCTTCATGGTTTTCCCCTTGTCTTGAGTCTGGGGAAGGAGCCAATAAAAACTTAACCCAATTCTGTTTGCATCAGGAAAGTGATCCTTCTTACCAAGTTCTGCTTCTGAAATCTCCCCCGGTCTTTTTGTGTGATCATTTGCTATATCTGTTCTTGTGTCCTGTTCAGTGCATGGAGATGCTTGAAGGCAGCATCAGTGCTCTGGAAACTGCATTTTCTAACCAGTTAGACTAATCGGAAGTGTGACAGATTGTCTGCTAAGATGTACCCAGCTAAGGTCCAAGAGGCTCACCCTTGGAGGGTTGGCCACTAGGGGGAGCAGTCTTCGGTCATGGGCAACCAAGAAAACACATCAAAACACAAGTGGATCTTAGTCTGAGGCAGCCATCTTTGGCTTCCGTGGTGACAGCAGTGGAGGAATGGATGGGGGAGGCGGGATGAGGAGCAGGGAGGCTAAGAATCCCAGAGGTTTTAGATAGAAGGATTCCTTTCAGTCGGTACTCTAAATGTGAGATCTTTGTATGATCAATGAGCTCATCTCTTGGAGGAATCCTACTGTTTCATCCTTATCACTATTTTTGTTGTCATGAAACTGAGGAATATAAAGGGCTGGAGACTAAGAGGAGGCAAGGGGAGGGGAAAATATATTCTAGGCATGAGGAGTAGCTAATACAGAAGCATGGAGATAGGAGGTGAATTCTGTGTTTGAGAAACAGAGAGAAGAAGGCTGGGCCTTAGAATGTAGGAAGGAGAGTCTGACAGTCAACTGGCATTTATTAAGGGCTTACTATGTGTTAAACACCTTACAAATATTATCTCATTTAATCCTAACAAAAAACTTTGGAGGTAGGTGCTATTATTATCCCCATTTTAGAGTTGAGGAAACTGAGGCAGACAGAGGTTAACTCCCTTGCCCAGGGAGGTACAGCTAGTCAGAGTCTGAGGCTGGATTTGAATTCGGGTCTTCCATGGCCCATCTAGCTGCAAAAGTGTGTGACTTTGGGAAGTCCCAAGTATAGACTGGGGGTGAATGAGAAAGAGCCTCCTTTGGAGGTTGGAACCATCCAATCTAAGGAGAGGCCACGGGAGCAAGATGGTACTTACTTCTTCAGTGAGCGAAAGCTGGTCCCAGAGTGACTTCAGGATGATAGAGGGAGTCTGGAGAGGAATTAGAGGGAGTAAGATTAGTCTAACAAGCCTGGAAAGATGGAATGGGGCCATGTTGTAAAGGCTTTAAAAGTCAAACAGAAGGGTTTCTGCTTTGTTCTCAAGGCAATAAGGAGCCACTGGTGCTTATAGAGGAAGGGAGTCCCATGGAACATTATCATCAATGAGGAACGGAAATTGCAGATGACTCCAGAGGGCTCTGGAGAAAAACCTGGTGCACGTTGAGGTTCCTAACCAGATTTGCTCTTACCCAGTTCAGCATTCTTTCCACTGTATTATGCTCGTTGCCTTTAAGTATTTAAAGGGCTGTCATGTGGAAAAAAAGGATTAGACATTCTTCAGAGCCCCAGAGGCCATCCTGGCACTCTCAGATCCATCAAAGATCCATTTATTACGCTTGTATGTGAGTCTGGTTATGTGTCTGGGGGAGCATATGTGCATTTATATATCTGGAAGGTTTGTCTAATAATAATCAGATTGAGAAGTGGAAGGACCTTGAAAGTTGGCGAGTTCACCCCCTCGCTGTAAAGCTTAGCAAGCTGAAGCCTTGGAACTGTGGGGAAGTACCTGAAGGTCACGGAGATATTAAAGGGCAGAAGGAGGATGCTTCAGGTCCCTGTGAGAGGATTTGAAGTCACAAATCCTGATTCTGCCTCTCCCTGCTGGATTAATCTCTTAATGTCTTTGGACTTCAGTTTCCCCAATGTAAAGTGGAAGGATTGGACAAGATGACCTGAAAGGTCACCTTTCGGTCTTCTCAGGACAATCGGCTCCCTGACCTTGAACTCAATCGTAAGGGACCCTTCCCGCTAAGCTGACTTGTATTCCTCATCCCCTCCTCCACCCGAAAAGGGCTTGTGTATTTTTTGGCATCTGGCTCATGAGGAAGAAATCCATTTAACACGAAGGCCCACAAGCAGCCACTGTAGTGAACAAGTATAATTAGGCTATTGGTGCCTGAGGACTGCCAAGATTATTCTGTGACTGCAGTATTTATTTAGGTAATAATTAAGTAGGAGGGGGGAGCAAAACCAGAGACTTCTTGTTGCCAAACTCTAATTTCCTCCAATTGGCTTTAAAGGGCAAGAACGGCCAGCCAGGTGGAAGGGACAAGGCTTGCCTCTTGGCCCCCCTCAGATTTGCTGAGGCAGAAGCTGGCACCTTCCACTGTTGGTGGCTTAGGATGGCCGTCCACCCCATCCACCCCCCATTTCCAGGACGGAGCAACAGCAAGAAGGGCAAGACAATTGCTCCGCCATCTTTGTTCCTCTTCACTTTTCCTTTATCAGGTCCCACTGGTAGCCATCCCTTCTTTTTTTTTTCACTGATATTCCAAAAACCTCACTTTTCCATTAGCTGAAAAAGGTCCTTTTGGGCTGGTTTCAGCTTCCATCAGCCGTCTTCATGCTAGTACAGATGAGTTTCCTACTACCGAGTGTCTTCCACCCTCGGCTCTCTCCCAGGTTCTAGATTAGATCCAAAGTCCCAGCTGTTGCCAAGATGTAATAACAAGAGCAGCCATTTAATGGCACTCAAAAATTTGCAAAGGGCTTTCTATTCATTGTCTTATTTGATCCTCCTGAGAAATAGGTGCTACTGGTTATTCTCCGTGCTTGACAAATGAGGCAATTGAGGCTGGAGAGATTTTTGTGTCTTACCCACACATGACTGGTAAATGTCAGAGACAAGACATTAATCCACGTACGTCCTGTGTTCTTCCTGCTATATAAGTAAAGCTGACTCTCCATGTTGTGTCCCATAAGCACCTCAAATTTAAGATGAAGCCTTGGATATTATCTTAACTCTTTTCTTGTACACAGGAGTACAGCAAGGATATTCTTTCTCCCCGCTGCTATTGGACATACGTTAATGTCACATTCTAGAGATGCTAATGATGTTAATAAGACAAGAGAAAGAAATTAGAAGGGAAAAGCATGAGCAAAGAGGAATTAATCTATTTGTACTTGCTGACAACATAGCGGTTGACTTAGAAAATCCAAGAAAATCAGCAAAGAGATGAATTGAGACAATAGCTTCAGATAACAGGATACAAAATACACAAAACTTCATAGTGTTTCTTTTTAGCAATAACAAAATCCATATGGAAATCATGAAAAGAGAAGTCAAGTACAAATTGCCTAAATATCTGGGAATCAATCTGCCAAGGCAAATCAGCTTAGGTAAACACAATTACAAAATGCTTTAAAGAGATCTCCCTTATTCTCACATCAATTCACTTGCCAAATCCTGAATTCTCTCTTTGAAATATCACTTGCATTTTTCTGTTGTTGTTCAGTCATTTTTAGTCATGTCCAGCTCTTTTTGACCTCATTTGGGATCCTCTTAATAAAGATACTAGAATGGTTTGCCATTTCCTTCTCCAGATCATTTTACAGATGGGGAAACTGAGGCAAACAGGGTGAAGTGACTTGCCCAGGATCATCCAGCTAGGAAGTGTCTGACACCTGATTTGAACTCATGGCTTCTTGACTCCAGGCCCAAGACTTATCACTAAACCACCTTTGTCTACTTTTCTCTCATCCCACCATCACCTTCATTATCATTCTCCCAGAATATTGCAGTAGCTTCTCAGCAGATTTCCAGACCTTTATTTTCTTTCTCCCTCTAAACTACCCTTCTGCCAGATTTGTCTTCCTTGTGCAAAGAGCCATTTCCATCATTCATTTGCTTGAAACTCTCCCCCTTGCCTGCTAAGTTTTAAATTCTTAGATGTCTACCATTCGAGTCCTAAGGTTTCCAGTTCTTAGTTGGGACTTCAGTAGGCTCTACCACCTGACATTGCCACCTCTTAGAGCTAGAAAGGATCTTGGAGTTTTTCTAGTTTTACCTTCAGATTTTACAGATGAATGAACTTTCAAGTGTCTTGCCCAAGACCACCCAGCTAAGATGACAGCACCCGACATTATATACCTTTGGACCTCTGTCCCTTTTGTTCATGTTCCTTCCTATGCTTGGAGTTCTGCTTGAAGTTCTCCCTTTCTCTACTCCTGCATGTTTTATAGTCCATCGTGACCTTCCCATCTCTAGCCCTCATAGAACACCTTGTCCACATCTCTCTTATTATATATTAGTTTGCATTATTGTTATTAGTGTCTTCTCTCCTGGTAGACTGTAAATTCCATGTCATATCAAAAGTTGAGATTCTTAATCTCAATTCTATATACTTAGTAGGCACTAAATAAATATTTGTTGTACTGAATGGAACTAGACCAGAGGCAGGGAATATGGGGAAGAGAACCTAGATAACCTATAGAATGGATAAACCTGGATAACTTTTTTTCCCTGAGGCAATTGGGGTCACACAGCTAGGAAGTGTTCAAGTGTCTGAGGCCAGATTTGAACTCAGGTCCTCCTGACTTCAAGGCTGGTGCTCTATCCACTGAGCCACCTAGATGCCCCAAAACCTGGATAACTTTTAGAATAGACAATGAACTATTAAATAATGAAGAGAATGATCACATAGTTTTGGAGCCACTTTTTCTACCTAATAAGGGAATACTGAAGTCAAAAAGCAAATGGTACATACGTGAAGTAGTCTAGTCAATGGAGTGATGGGAAGGGAAGAGACTTAATGACTATTTTGAGTAGCACTTAGTACATACAGTTGTGCACATGAAAGCCTAAACTAAGCCAATGTTATAGAAAGAAAGGAATAGAAGTAACCGACGTTTATAAGAGAGATTTGCTAGCATGGTACGATGGACATAGTGTTGGATCCCAGCTCTGCTGCCATAACCTGAATGATTTGGGGTAAGCCATTTCTCTGGATCTCAAGTTTCTCATTTGTGAATCAAGGATATGTCATTATCATACATCAGGGATGTAAATCAGATGCATCAATTATGCAGCTATGTGGCTGGAGCCAGATTAAAATGTAATCAGGAAATATTTAACAAAATTAATAAATAATACACTGTAATGTGAATAATGTTAATTTATGGTTTTCTGAGTCAATATGCAGTCTTCAGGGATCTATTTCTATTTCAGTTTGATGCCAATGGTCTGGATGACTTCTAAGCTTCCTTTCAGCTTCAAGCCTATAATTCTATGGTTTAGCAGCTGATTGCCTGGGGGCAGTGAGGGAGAGGGAAGAATCATAGATAATTGGGAACTTTTGACTTGGAAGATGCTGGGACCATCAGTGGGAAAGAGGAAGCTGAACTCAATTCCCTTTTAACTGGATAAATTTGTGAGACAGGAAGTTGAGAAAAGAGTCAGGTTTGAGGCAGATTCGGTCAATGAGTATAAAATGCCCAATGAGTGCCAGATGCCAGCAAAAAAAAGGAAAAAAAATGAAGACTGTGTCTGCCCTCAAGAAGCTTTTTTATTGGAAATGAATTAATTCAGATGTGGAAATGGAAGTGTTCAGCAGATGTCAGAAATGTAGGATTGAAACCTAGGATAGTGACTATGGCTGGAGAAAGGAAGGAAGGAAGGAAGGAAGGAAGGAAGGAAGGAAGGAAGGAAG
>JAJPUD010006248.1:44073-60276 GCA_023553655.1 Myrmecobius fasciatus | reverse complement strand
GCTGATGCCGTCCTGTCCCTAGACTCCTCTGAAGGACAAGGCTCCGGCCAAGGTCTTGCCAACCCAGTGGGCAGTGCTGGCTGCTGGGGAAGGATTCTCTGGCCCGAGCAGAAAAGGCTGTGGCCGTTTGTGAGCAGGTGACTGACCCGTCATAAATATGTCTGTCCCCCTTTTCCTGAAGTCCCCTCCCACAGCATCCCACCTCGGGATGGCCCTGGGAGGGATGACCTCAAAGGGAGCCTCGGTCCCCCGCCGGACACTGGCCCGCTGCCCACAGGCTCGGCCGGCTGGGAAGGCCGAGTGAGCCATGGGGCCTTAGAGCAGGTGGGAAGGCAGAGCGGTGTAATGGTTAGAGCCTTGAGCCCAGAGAGTCAAATCTACTTGTGACTGTTGCCAGCTGTGCAGCATCTGGAGCTGCCTCATCTGTAAAATGGGGAGAAAAGCATTTTAGCTTGTTCTCATCAGGCCCATCGGGTGGGATCATGTGTGTGCAGTGCCGTGCAAATGTTAAAGTGAGAGAGAAATGTCAGCTACGGTTAGGGTCATGAGACCCAGTGGGGGACAGCACAAACTTTCAACTCATCCATCAGCAAACATTTATTTTTCTAAGGAGGCAATCAGGGTTAAGTGACTTGCCCAGGTTCATACGGCTAGCAAGTGTCCCAGGTCATCCCAGCAGAATGTATTTCTATTTCATTTTTGCCTAGTTCCTTGTCATACAGTAGGTGCTTAATAAGTGTTGAACTGTGTATCATTCTGTCCCTTCTCCCCTCTGGCAAAAACGGATGGATGTTTAGATGAGCAGGATGGTCATCCCAAATAGAGCATGGCAGGTCTTGGACGCTTCTCTCCCTTTGCTCCTCAAGCCTTTGTTCACACCGCTCCCTCCACCTGGACCACCTTCCTTCCCTATCTCCACCTGTCAGCATCTTATCCAGCTCAAAAGCCATCACCTCCAGGAAGACCTTCATGATTGCTGTTCAGCCAAGTTGATCTCTCGCTCCACTTTTTATTGTCGTGATTTGTATCCATGCTTTATCTCTCTACTTTGGAAGGTCCAAAAGGGCAGGGAACTTTCATATTCCTATTTATATACCCCCTGGCCACTGTACAGAGGAGGGGTTCACGTTGAGTGAGTGAATACAGGCAACCAAGATCTTTGTGACCCATTGAAGTATCTCAGGGACGGACCCCTCACTGGGGCTGACAGTTCTGAGGTGTGAGCCCCAAACCTGCCACTCTGGGGACGCCGGGGATGGCAGATTGCCAGCACCAAGTGGTCTTCAGCACCCAGGGCTCTCTCATCATGGTGGGGTGACATGCCCCGACCTCGAACACTGGCTCTGTTAACTTCATAGCTCTGTGATCTCGGGAAGCTCAACGCCTCCTCCTTCTTCCTCCCCTTCCCCATTTTAGTGTCTTTATTTATAAAATAAGAGGCAGACCAGATAGTCTTTAAGCTCCTTTTCAGTTGTAATGCTCTTTGATTCTATTAATCAACTTGATCCAAACTGAGCCCATTATTTTCTTCCCAAAACTGGGAGGCAAATAAAAATAATAATAATTACAATAATCATAATCATAACAGTACTTAAGGTTTGCCAAATGCTTTATAAATATTATTTTATTCTCACAACAACTTTGTTGTGTATGTACTTTTGTTAACTCCATTTAAGAGATGGGGAAACTGAGGCAGTTTGAATGACTTGCCCAGTGTCACATAGCCAGGAAATGTCAGAGACAGGATTTGAACTCAGGTCTTCTTAACTCTTTCTACTGAGTCACTGTGCCAGAAAATGTGCTAAATTCCGGGAATACAAAGAAAGACAAAACACTGACCCTGCCCTATGGGAGCTTTCATTCTAATAGGGGATTGTTGTTGTTCCAGAGTCATATCAGTCATATCTGACTCTTCCTGACCCCATTGGGGGTTCTCTTGGCAGAGATACTGGAGTGGTTGGCCATTTCCTTCTCCAACTCAATTTACAGATGGGGAAATTCAGGCAAACAGGATTAAGTGACTTGACCAAGGTCACAAAGCTAGTAAATGTCCAAGGCTGGATTTGAACTCGGAAAGATGAGTTTTCCTGATTCCCAAGTAGGTACTCTATCTACTACACCACCTGGCTACCCCAAAGGGGGACAAAACAAGATATATTTATATTTATATATGTCTGTATATCTATATATCTATATGCATATATATGTATGTATATATACATCTATCTCTCTATCTATATATTGAGAGAGATATTAGGATTAGTATTTATTTACTTATTTTGATATATGTAGTATCTATCTATCTATCTTTCTATATATTGAGAGAGATATTAGGATTAGTATTTATTTACTTATTTTGATAAGTCCATTCATTAAGAAATCTGTCAAACAAAGAACTCTGGAAAGTCTAAAGAGAAAGGTCATTATGGTTCATGGCAATCAATCAGTCAAGGCTTCCTGGAGGAGGTGGGCTCAAAATTAGGGATTTAATTTTAAAAATGAGAAAGAAGGACTAATAATAGTTTATGTTGCTCTTGCTCTGTAAAAATTGCTTTGCTCACCACAGCCCAGGAGGCGTGCAATAGGAGTTTTACTTTTTTCAGGCCGAGACCCAGAGGGGTTAATTAACCAGTCTGTGGTCTCCCAGCTAGGGAGTGTTTGGGATTCTGTCTTAAGGTCCGTCTTCCTGCTATTACACCCAGCCGGCGCTTCTCCAGTCTAGGCCGACAGGTTCCCTTGCTTTTCTCTGCATAGGTCAAGTTTATCATCACCACTGGGTCTTCTGCCAAGCACAGAGGATGTGCTCAGTAAATATTTGATTGATTGATTCTGTCAGGAATATGGAGCTGCTTCATTTAGTTTGATTTTTTAATGGATGGGATTAACTTAAAAATGAATGGCTCAATTCCAAGGGGAATCCCCAGCCATTGTGGGTTCTTGAGCAGGCAAGTGACTGGATAACAGGACTGCTTTAGAAAATAGATCTAGCAATGGTGAGAGCTGTGTTTAGGATGAACCAAAGTGGGTAAAGAACAATCGATAAGCACTTATTAAGCGCCTACTATATGCCTGGTAAAATAAGCAGCCTGAGAACGTTAGGACTTTTTCATATGATTAGCAGCTGAAACTTTTCCTGTGTGTTGTTTCCCCCCCCCATTAAAATATAAGTTCCTTTAAAGTAGGGACTGTTCTTACTTTTCAGGGCTTATTATAGTCCTTTACACACGGTAAGGACTTAATATATGCTTTTTTCATTTATTCCTTTATTAAAGCATTATGCAAAGTACTAACGATGCAAAAACAAAAAATTCATCGCCCTATTCCTTTGAAAGAGGCAGTATGTGTGTTTATGCACAAAATAAAGTAAATGCAATGTAATTTAGGGAGAGAAAACACTAGCAATAAGGAAGGTATGGGGGAAGGGAAGAAATAAGGAATATGAACCCAGCCCAGCCAGATGTAAGCTTCTCGAGGGTAGGGGCCAATTTTTGTTAGTGCTCAGCTTAGTGTATGATTGTTGATCGAGCATATCACTTATTAAAGCTTTTTCTATTGTCTTATCCCCCTAATGGAGCGGAAACTCTATGAAGGCTGGGATTGCACACTCAGTACAGTCTTTAATAACTCATTGGGTTGGGCTGGTTGGATGGAGCCATCAAGAGAGACGAGAATTGGAAAGAGGGTCCTGTAGCAGGATGGATGCTGGGGAAGGGGCTCCAGAGACAGCTCCCCGACTTCTCCCAAGTGGCTTCACTGCAAGAAGCCCAGGCTTCTTGTGATGGTCTCCCACCTCCAAAAATACACACCTTGGATTGTTTCTCTATCACTGACAATGGCTCCCATTGAACTCTTCGAGATCTCTTCAGTGTTTTCAGAAAATGGCTCATTGGGATTAATGGAGTGATTTATGTTCATTAGAGATGTTAAAGATGATTCATGTTACTAGAGCCATTTGCAAAGCCCTTTTCATCTGCAAGGATACAGATATTTTTAAACCCACTTTATAATTGAGAAAGCTGGGCCTGGTACTTTGTCTAGGAGTGCCACGGCTAGTGTCCGCCATCATCTCTAATCCTACTGGATTTTCTGGCCCAAGTGCTAGAGCAGGCTAGTGCTGTCTCTCTCTCTTGAACAATTTTGTGTTTGTCTTTTGTATTTACTCTGGATATATTTATTTTGCAGAGACTTAAATATTTATGGGCTGTCTTCCCTATAGAATGTAATCTCCTTGAAGAGAGGAGTTACTTTTTTTATCTTTCTATCCCTAGTACCTACTATATACACTGTCTGACACATAGTAGGTGCTCAATAAATGCTTGTGGGTTGATTGATCTACTCAAAGCTCTTCATTTTATACCTGGCACATAGTGGGTGCTTAAGAAATGCTTGTTGGTAGGTTAATCTAGTCCAAGCTCTTCATTTTATACCTAGCACATAGTAGGCACTTTAGAAATGCTTGTTGGTTGGTTGCTCTAATCCAAGCTACTCATTTTATACCTGACACATAGTAGGTGCTTTACAATACTTGTTGGTTAGTCCAAACTCTTCATTTTATGCTATCACATAGTAGGTGATTAAGAAATGCTTGTTGGTTGATTGATCAACTCAAAGCTCTTTATTTTATACCTGGCACATAGTAAGTGCTTATTAAATACTTGTTGGTTAGTCCAAGCTCTTCATTTTATAGCTGGCACATAGTAGATGCTTAATAAATGTTTGTTGGTTGATTGATCTAGTCCAAACTCAAAGCTACTTCATTTTACTACTCAAAGCTCTTCATTTTATACCTGGAACATAGTAGGTGCTTAATAAATGCTTGTGCGTTGATTGATCTACTCAAAGCTCTTCATTTTATACCTGACATATAGGAGGGGCTTAAGAAATGCTTGTTGGTTGGTTGATCTAGTCCAAGCTACTCATTTTATACCTGGCACAGAGTAGGTGCTTATTAAATGCTTGTTGGTTGATTGATGTAGTCCAAACTCAAAGCTACTTCATTTTACTATTCAAAGCTCTTCATTTTATACCTGGCACATAGTAGGTGCTATATAAATGCTTGTGGGTTGATTGATCTAGTCTAAGCCCCTCATTTTATCTGTGAGAACCAATTAATCCAGTACTTTAAGTGACTTTTACAAGGTCACCCTGGTTGTAAAAACGATCATCTGTTCAGAACTGGAAGAGACCTCTGAGACCATTGAGTACCGCCCCCTTATGCTACATAAATATGTTATGATTTACCTAAGGCTACTCAGGTGGTCCATGCTGAATTGGATCAGAACCCAGGTATTTGGGTTCTAAACTGAACTTCTCTCCCCTCCCCACTGGGGTGCCTCCAGCCTGATGGGGACCCTCGGATATGAAGCCAGGGTTCTTATCATTCCCCCTATCATCTCCCTGCTCTGACCCACTGATCTGTCTCCCCAGGGGGGTGCTATCATGACCCCCTACTCTCTGCATGGGCAGCCCATATCAAAGGTCATCCTGCCTTCTCTTGAAGCGGTCAGGAGCTGAGACACAGTAATGTGGTCCCCATTCAGAAGATTAGTGGGTGAGAGCAAGCCTGCTCCCAGTAGGATTCCCTGCGTCTTTCTCCTCAATTAAGAAGTACTGGGGTGTTCTTGAGTTAGTGCTAAGAAGACCTGGGTTCTAAAACACTTAGGGTCTGTGCCATCTTGAGCTGCTCTGTTTTTTCATCTACCAAATGGGAAAAAAAATAAGCTCCTAGGTGACAGGAGCATTGTGGGGATTAAATGAGGTAACATGGTGCCATGGATCAATGAGATCTGATCATTCTGTCATTTAGCCATCTCCTGAAATCCTGCTTCCTCTTTGAAGTTTTAGATTTCGGTTGTAGGGGCTGCAGTGGATGAGGTGCTGGGCTTGGAATCAGGAAGGCTCATGAGTTCAAAGCCGTCCTCAGACACTTACTATGTGTGACCCTGGGCAAGTCAATTAACCGTGCCTCAGTTTCCTCATCTGCAAAATGAGCCAGAAATGGAAATGACAAATCATCCCAGTATCTTTGCCAAGAAAACTCCAAGATGGGGTCAGACATGACTGGAAAGTGAACAGATAATATTACATTTGAAAACTAAGCCAAGAGGCATCCCACAGGGATCCTTATATATATGGCTTAGAGAGCACTGGGCTTAAATCAGACTCATTTTCATGGCCTCAGACATTAACAGCTGGGTGACCCTGGACAAGTCACTTAGCTCTGCCTCAGTTGCCACATCTGTAAACTAAGCTGGAGAAGAAAACAAACTAAGCAGTATCTCTGCCAAATGGTCCTGAGGAGTTGGACACAACAGAAAAATGACGGTCCTCCTCCCGGCTGCACGCGGAGAAAGGCAGGTCACTCTAGCATCTCTGCTAAGAAAGCTCCTGGACCGCAGTGATCAAGAGCATCATCTCCCTTTGCTTGTCTGTGAGCTCCATGAGGCGGCCTTCATCTTCCTCCTGGAGGACCTCTCTTAAGAGACGGTCATTGGGGTCGGGGGCAGGGCTGGGAGTCATTGAACTTGGAGGTGACACTCGAGTTGAGGGTCCCAGCTTAGCCTGGATTCTCCAGGCTGGGGAGGGAGCTAAGCAGGAACACCGATTCCCGGGCCATGATTTTGGTGTCAGGCTTGAGTTCTGGGCAATGATTTCAGGGTTGCCTTGTGAAAGTGCTGGTTGCTGTGAGGAAAACTGGCAGGGGTCCCCTCCCAGGCGGCAGCGGCTGTTGCTAATAATAAGGTAGGCAGCTCAAGGAGAGAGTAGCTGGGCTCTGTGCCTGTTTGGAAAGCCAGTCTGGTGTCCCTGCCACCAGAGGGGGAGGTGGATACCCCTTCCTCCCGGAGATCTCTGGGACGTCTCACTGGGGGCTACCCAGAGGTGCTGACCCAAGGGAATCTCCTGGTTAGGGGAGAGGCTTGGGATTTTGTCTGGGTCCCAGGGGCGGGATGGCCCACCCCTTGCCATCCCACTTACTCACTGTGTTTCTGAATGGAAAATGAGGCTTGTTCTTATGGGAAAACAGTAACTGCCCGCTTGGAAAGCCAACTGAGTCACAGAGAAGTGGCTGCAGGCCCAGCCTTGTTAACTTTGGCACCGGGGACTCAGCCATCTGCTTCTAGGCCGTGGCCTTGGTGGATTTTGAGAGGCAGCCTGCCATAAAGCAGAGAATGTGCACTTGGGCTCAGGAAGACCTGGGCTGGAAATGGGCTCATCTTGTCTGAACCCCAATGGCCTTTGGCGGAGGGCTGGCTCAGGGAGCTCGCTTCATCCACCGTGCCCCTGACCTGGGTCAAAGCTCCCGAGCTGTAAAGGACCTTAGAAGTCCCTTAGTCCACTCCCATCCTTTAGAATTTAAGAAACTGAGAGTCCAGGTAGTGTCAGAGGTGAGATTTGAACCCAGGCTCTTTGACTCAAAGGTTAATGGTCTATTTACTGCACCACTCTGCTTCCTTCCCCCAAACCACCTTCCCTTCCCTTTCCATCCTCCAGAAATCATTAATCTATCCACATCTGTCTAGTGGACACCACAGATAATAGAATGTAAGTTTCTAGAGGGCATTGCTTTTGTCTCTGGATCCTTAGCACAGGATACAGTATTTAATGAATCCTTGTTGATTGATTGAATGATTGAACCTCTGGTCACTGGAAGAGTTTAATCAATGATTTGGCCCATTTATTTGAATCAAAGTACCTTCTTCACTTTGCACATAGTAGGTGCTTAATAGATGCTTATTAAAAATTAATAAAATTTTATTGATTGAATGATTGAGCTTAATCAATGGCTTGGCCCATCCTCTGAGTCAAAGCACTTTCTTCACCTTGCACATCATAGGTGCTTCATAAATGCTTATGGGGAAAAAATGTCTTTAATGCTTATTGATTGATTGAATAATTGAGCTTCTGATTTACAGAAGAGCTCAATATCTTAGCCCATCTTTTAGGGGAGGGGATACATCAGTATCTGGAGGGGAGGGGAGGCCAGGCTCTGCCTTGATTGTCCCCAGAGATCCCTCTTTCTCCATTTCCTTGCCCTCTTTTCCTGAACATTTCCTAAACACCAGGGATGTCTGGGACAATCTTCAAGAAGGGAAGAAGTTGGTTGGGGGGTCTCCTTCTGGATGGCCCCAAATTATATATGACATCACCCCTCGGGCCCCGGTCCTACTATAGGTTTTAACCTTTGCCCATACTAGCTATCCTAAGACAAGCTTTCTCCCAGCAGGTGGGACTAATGGACTTGGCTCCTGAGACAGCCTGGAGCCTTGCTGTAGCCATCTGCCCCCAAAGGGATCATTGGTTAGCCCAGAATGAGCTTGCTGTCCAGAGCTCTGGCCTCCTGGGACCTCCCCCTGCCCAGCTCTGCCTTAGTACTAGCCAGTATCCTCAAGTGTTTGTTTTTTTTTTCAGGAAGAACATTTTGGTCTTCAAGCCCAGTAAAGACAAAATCTAATTATCCTTTCTCATGTTTCAAATTAATTCCATCTCTGTCCAGCTTCTGCCGCTCTTTGCTCCCAGCAGGAGGAGAAAAGATTTTCTTAGACGGCCTCACTGACCTCTCTCTCTCTCTCTCTCTCTCTCTCTCTCTCTCTCTCTCTCTCTCTCTCTCTCTCTCTCTCCCTTTTTTTCCCTCCCCTCTTTTGTCTTCCAGTCTGCAGAGTTCTTCGAGATGCTGGAGAAAATGCAAGTAAGTGTCCCCGTCACGGGGTTGTCCCCCATTAGAAGGTCAGCCCCTTGGGCACAGAGACGGCCTTTCTTTGTATTTGTATTCCCATCACCTAGCACAGTTTTAAGCATCCAGTGCTTGATTGATGGGGACACTAGGCCCCAGAGCAGAATTTTAACAGTTGGACAGAGAGAGCGATAACATGGAACCCACCAAAATTGGGAAGCTCACCACAGTGCCCCTAGTGGTGGGTTATGTGGATCTAGAACCTGGCAAAAAGAGAACTAGGTCTGAGCTACTTTTAGCCCCTTGATTAAGCACATTTAAAAAAAATTAATAGTATTTTATTTTTCCAAATACATGTAAAGAGAGTTTTCAATATTCATTTTTATGACTTGGTTTTCTCCTTCCCTCTCTTATCCCCTCCCTCCCCCAAACAGCAAGTAATCTGATATAGTTTAAATATGTGCAATTCTTTTAAACATATTTCCATATTTGCCATGTTGTGCAAGAAAGGAAAAAAAAAACACAGGAAAGAAAAAAAAAAAAACAACCTCTCCCAGCCTCAGTTTCCTCATCTGTACAGTAAGAAAAATAGTCCCGGGGCAGCTAGGTGGCGCAGTGGATAGAGCCCCAGCCCTGAAGTCAGGAGGACCTGAGTTCAAATCTGATCTCAGACACTTAACACTCCCTAGCTGTGTGACCCTGGGCAAGTCACTTAACCTCAACTGCCTCAGCAAAAAAGAAAAAAAAGAAAAATAGTCCCTATCTTACAGAATTGTGGGAATCAAATGACAGAATGCATAAAGTATTCTGAAAACCTTTCACGTGCCATATAAACACATCATATTAAGCACCTGAAGTCACTTGGATTCCCTGGATCTTATTTCCCTCAACAATCAAATGAGGGAGTTGGTCTGGGCATCGTATACCCCAGCTCTAAAGAGACGACTTTGGGCCGTGGCAAAGCTTAGATTAGGAGCAAGGTCTAACTTCCAAGTTGGAAGCTAGAAAAAAAAAATAATCGCTAACATTTCGGTAGTGATTACTACGGGCCCGACGCAATACAAAGTGCTTTACAATTATTCTCTCATTTGATCTTCGCAACAACCTTGGGAGGCAAATGCTATTATTATCCCCATTTTACAGATGAGGAAACCAAGGCAGATGGTGGAAAAGTGATGTAGTCAGGATCTCACAGCTAATAAGCGTCAAGGGCCAAATTGGAACTTCCTGACCCATTTGATACATCCCGGCTCTTGAGTTTACAGCTCATTGGGGGGATAAGATTTAAGAATATAATACATCTCTTGAGGAGGCAGCTAGGTGGCACAGTGGGTAGAGCCCCAGCCCTGAAGTCAGGAAGACCTGAGTTCAAATCTGGCCTCAGACACTTAACACTTCCTAGCTGTGTGACCCTGGGCAAGTCACTTAACCTCAATTGTCTCAGCAAAAAAAGCAAAAAAGCAATAATAATAATAATACATCTCTTGAGAAAACCATAATAATAAATAATAAAAGCATGATGATGATGATGATGATAATGATGATGGTAAAGGGAGGCAGTAGGGCCTAATGGATAGGGATCTGGGCTCAAAGAAGAAAGTCTTGAATTCTGGTCCCATTTCTGATGCATCCGGTCTATGTGACCCTTCAGCTCCAAGAAGAGACATTTCAGAGCCTGTGCTGATTCGCATTATTAGAAGGAGTTCCTTCCAACAAGGGATCGAGCAATCCGGTCCATTTTATAGCTCTCTAAATTTGGCAAAGATTTATTTCTTTGGTTGCTCACAAGAGCTCAGGAGATATTATCCCCATTTTATGCTGAATAAACTGAGGTTAAAGATCATCCCAATGCTCTGCTCCATTTGCATCCTATTATTGTGGAGAAGTCAAAGACTGGCTTGGATTGGGTTCAGGAAAAGCCTGGAGAGCGAGATTGGCCCTGAAAGGAAGGGTGGGGTTTGTGCCGGCTTGGGGGAGTGGTGATATGCCATTGCCTTTGCCCTACCCAGAAGGTTTGAGGGATGATGATTAACACAACTCGAGGAGGACCAGCTCCTGAGCCCGCCCACTTGTTTACCTGCATGGGACAGCAGGTCTGGTTCTGATGCCATCAGCGAGCTGCGCTGGAGGGCCACTTCAGAGCCAAAGCAGCACCTGTTGGGAGGAAGGACTCTCCTAAACTTCTGATGTCCAAGGAAGAGGTGGCCTTCTGATTGCCTTTTCGAAGGCTTCTCAGCTTGGTAAAGTGACTAGAGGTGATAGCGTCATTTTATTCCATGTGCCTCAGTTTCCTCAGCTGTCAGATGAGGGGATTGACCTAGAAGACCTCCAAGGGTCTTTTTAACTCTCAGTCTATGATCCTATGACCCTTCCTCCTCTCCTGTAGCTCTTCTCCTCATCCCCATATACCTGCAGAGCTACCTGTGTACCTCAATGAATAGAAACTTGACCATGATGTCTGCGAAGTGAGTTACTATCCCTCATTCTAGAAACACCCATCAAGCATTCCAGATATGGAGGATGCTGGGATTTTATTCTGTGTGCCTCAGTTTCCTCAGCTGTCAGATGAAGGGATTGACCCAGAAGACTTCCAAGGGTCTTTTTAACTCTCAGTGTACCATCCTATGACCCTTCCTCCTCTCCTGCAGCTATTCTTCTCCTCATCCCCATATACCTGCAGTGTACCTGTGTACCTCAATGAATAGAAACTCGACCATGGTGATGTCTGGGCAGTGAGTTACTATCCTTTATTCTCGAAACACCCATCGAGCATCTCAGATCTGGAGGATGCTGGGAAGGAGGTACAGAGAAAAATAAGACATCCCTTTAGCTTCAAGGACCTTAATCTCACAGGAGGCACGTCCATGAGCCACTACAAGACAGGAGAGAAGGTTGATTTTTTGGGAGGATTATAGAAGGCCGGGGAGTTAGTTGGGCCTGAGAAGAGATCGCTTCCTCCCTGGGCTTCCAGCAGCCCAGACTGGCAGGAAGAGGAGTGAGCATCCCTTTGGGAATGTGCCACACCCACTACCTAAAGGTTAAAGTTTTGTTTGTTCTTGGTGATGGCAACTGAACAAATATACTCCTGGATAAAAGAGCATTTATACACGGAATACCGTGTACCAGTACACTATTGAGGGTATGGATACAACAGCCAGACCGGCCCTGCCCTCAAGGAGTTTACATTCTCCTAGGATGAGATACACACTTGGGAGGGTGACTTTTAGGGAAGGGCATTAGGGTCTGGGAAGACCCTGGGATGATGAGTGTAGTCAAATTGTGTCTGATTTTAGAAATAAAGACACTCTTAATTTTAGTAGCTCTCACAGGTAGCCAACATCAAGGAGAAAAGACTCGGGATCATTTTTAAAAGTCTAGACCTTCTCTGGGGCAGCTAAGTGACCCAAAGGATGGAACACTGGGCTTAGAATCAGGACAAGTCTTCAGGAGGTCAAAAATGGCCTCAGACACTTAAAACTATGGGACTCTCAGTCGTTTAACTTTGTTTACCTCAGTTTCCTCATCTGTCAAGTGAACTGGAAAAGGAAAGGGCAAAACAGTCCAAGATCTTGGCCAAGAAAATCTCAAATGGGGTTCCCAAGGGAAATTTCACACAAGTGAAATGACTGAACAACAAAAGATCTTGTCCATCTGCAGCCTTAAGTCGCCTGTGGTGACTGGTGACGCTTATGAGAGTCTCAAGGGCCCACATGATCTTCCTTCAGCAAAGAAAGATTTGGAGATGTGGGGAGATACTCAGGGACCCGGAGAACAGGCTGATGCGTTTTAGGGACCTTTTCAGTGAAGGCTAAAACAAAAGGGCTGCTGATTGCTAATCATCCCGAAATCCAGTTAACCACAGCCTCCAAATCCCTGAGCATTCTAGTAAATTGGGATCTTAGAGTAGCTGAAAAGTGGCCACACTTAATGATTGATTAACAGAGCTTTAGGAACATGACAGCCTAGGTTTAAAGCTGAAAGGGACCTTGGACACCACTGAGCAAACCCCCTTGTTTTACAGATGGGGAAAATGAGTCACACAGGAATTAAGAAGCTTGTTCGGATTCACCTGGCAAGGAGATAGAAGTGGGGAACAGGGATGAACAGAAGCCAGTTCACACTGGTACAAGCCCCATTTTGCACTGGTCTGGTTACTCATAGCTCTTCCTGCCCCCCAAGCCCTGCCATGGCCCTGGAGAGCAAAGAGCAGATGTTTCCTTGGGGCAGCTCCCCCAGAATTCCTAATTCTCCCTTCCCATTGCTGCAGAATAGGGGTGAGTTGGGGTGAGGGAGGGGGTCCTGCTCCCCATGCTCTCTGCTGATCCAGACCAATATAGAATTGATTTGGAACATTTTATTCTCAGGCTTGTGAACCAGAAGGAGCCTTGGAATTCAGTTAGTCCAGTCCTCTGGCTTTATAATGGTGGAAATCTAGGTGCAGAAAATGTTATACTACAAGCTCCCTGAGAACAGGGACTTCCATTAAATTACAAGCTCCCTGAGAACAGGGACTGTCTTCTGCCTCCATTTATAACCTTACTGCCTGACTCAGTGACTAGCACATAGTAGGAATTTAATAAGTATTTATTGATTGGCTAATCGATTTATCCACAATTACACAGTAATTTAGTAAGAAGGAGGATTTGAACTCAAATCCAGAGGTGATGTCATAACATGAAATGGATGCTGGCTTTGAAGCCTCCATTATCTCATCTGTAAATGGGATGATTAAGTCCTCCCAAAGTTGGGGTGAAGTTCAAATGTCACAAGGTATAGAAAACTCTTGTAAACTTTGAAGTTCTCTAAGAATTCTCTCTGAACCTCAGTTTCTTCATCTATAAAAGATGGGGCCTGGGTGAGATGGCTTCAGTAATCCTTCCCGGCTCCAGGTCTATGAGCTGTGGTTCTGTGACTTAATGTGCTCTGAACCCCCAGATCTTACAGAAAGAGACAGACTCCGAGCCAGCTTAGTTACAGAGCCCAGGCAAGGCTCGCCACGCCGAGTCGGGGACCATTTCTACTGTACCTTATTACTGTTCCCAGTAGTCATCAGCGCTCCGATTCATGATTCACTAAGCTAGCTGGCTGAACAAGCAGAAGTTCATTCTATTTAACATGCAGAAAAGCTGATAAAACCCAAGCAGAGGTGCCTAGGAAAAAGAATTCCCTCCATCTGCGGAAGGATCAATGATTTTTCAGAGGTTTCGTGTCTGTTAGCTCATTTGGATCCTACATCAGCCCTAGGAGATAGGCAGGGAAGGATTATTTCTCCCTTTGTTACAGGGGAGGCCATAAGTGCTCAGGGGGAAGAACACTGGGTTTGTAGTTAGAGGACCCAGGTTCAAATCCCGACTGACATTTACTGACTGTGTGACCTTGGACAAGACATTGCACTCAGCTTCATTCTCTCTCAGAAGAAAGGATTGGGCTGGATGACTTCTAGGAGCCCATGGCTTGTCCAAGGTCATACATCCACTAGCAAGTGACAGCCAGAATTCAAATCCAACTGTCCCTCTCCTGGCCACACAGACTTTGTCCTCCAGCACAGTGCCTGGCCTAGAATTAATTGGTTTGAATTGATTCAATGACTGTGAGTACCCAAATAAAGATTCAACTGCCAGAGGGAACATGGGAATGACTCTCCCTCTCCCCCTCTCTTCTCCAATGACAAAACTTTTTTTTTTACATTTCAGTAGTATTTTCTTTTTCCAAATACGTGTAAAAACAGTTTTCAACATTAATTTTTGTAAAACATTGTATTCTACATTATTTCCTCCCTCCTTTCTTTTTTTTTTCCTGAGGCAATTGGAGTTAAGTGACTTGCCCAGGGTCACACAGGTAGGAAGTGTCTGAGACCAGATTTGAACTCAGGTCCTCCTGACTTCAGGGCTGGTGCTCTATGCACTGCGCCACCTAGCCGCCCTCCTCCCTTCTTTATTTTCTCCTTTCCCAAGAGAGCCAGCAATCTGATATAGGTTAAATATGTGCCATCCCTTTAAACATATTTCCATATTTGTTGTGTTGGGCAAGAAAAATCAGACCAAAAGGAAGGGGAAAAACCCTCAAACTACGTGAATTACACTTTATTTATTTTAACTTTCATTTTTAAAAAAATTTTGGATTTCCAATGCTCTCTGTCCCTTTAGTCACTTCCCCACCCTTGGAGAAGGCCTGCAATATGGTACCAATTATACATGTGAAGTCATGCAAAACCTGTATCCCTTTTAGCCATCAATAACAAACTTTGGGATGTTTTCTTTGTCGTATCAGGGCATCAAGCTGGAGGAGCAGAAACCAGGACCCCAGAAAAACAAGGTGAGCTGAAGGAGGGGAGGGAGCATCCGGATGACTCCATCAAGGGCTGAAAGTGGAGTCGGTGGAGTGGGGTGCCGGAGGGTTGTCACCCTAAGCAGGAGTGACTCAGGAGGAGTGTTTGTGCTCTGACCGGTGTACAGTTTTCCATCTCAAACCTGCTTGACCTTAAGAGCCTTTTAAGTGGCTGACCTTGTCAGGTGGGACTGTTACTGGGCACTTGAGTAAGGGTGATTGTGGGAAAACTTGGACTTGACACAGCTTTAGGGACCAGAGGCAAATTGGAAACTGAGGCTGCAGCTCGTCCCATCTCCCTTCTCCTGCACCAGGCAGCCTCTTTCCCCCTTCTTGGTACCCTCTGTCAGGTAACTCCCAGGTAGAGAGTGAATTCTCCTTTCTAGGGGTCAAAAGGCAGTGCCCGTGTTCAGGAGTCAGCCCTTGTCTGTGGGGATCTGAGACTGATCCCCAGTTTTAGCAGCCTCCAATAAACTATCATGTGGAGGAGTCTGGCTCAGCTGGTATCTGGCAGGGTGTAGGATCTGCTCCTGCTGCAGGTTCCTGGGGTGAGGTGGTCTTCTACTCCCTCCCCCCTTTGGAGTGCTCCACGCATCTCCAATCTGCAGATAAATTTCCATTCTCTAGAGTCAGCTACCATCTGCAGGAAGCTGGGGCAGCTGGGTGGTACAGTGGATAGAGTCTCTGGCAGGGAATCGGGATCTCAGTTCAAATCCAGACTTAGAAACGTACTAGCTGTTTGACCCTGGGCAAGTCAATTAACTCTGACTCAGTTTCCTCAACTGTAAAATGAGAATAACTTACTATCAGGTACCTTGTAGATTTGTTGTGAGAATCAAATAATTGTAAAGTGTTTAACAGAGTATGGGGTGCATAGTAAGTGCTATATAAATATTAGTTGTTATTATTATTTAACCCATAACATTGGAAAAAAAGAAAATATGGAAAATTTGGGCTCAATGTGCTCTCTTAGGCTTTTCAGATATCTATCTACCCAGGAGTGTCTCATCAGACAACCAACACTGAGGGATATGCTCTGCTTCTGATCCACCCACCCTAAGATGAGGAGTCTGGGACTAGTTTTTGGCCTTTGCTCTTAGAATCCTCCTTTGCCAGGCCATGGATAACTGGAAAGTTACAGTCTTAGAGGAAAGAAAGGAGAGAGAGAGAGAGAGAGAGAGAGAGAGAGAGAGAGAGAGAGAGAG
>JAJPUD010006248.1:25018-43672 GCA_023553655.1 Myrmecobius fasciatus | reverse complement strand
CTCAAACTAGTTCCCAAGAGCTGGCTGTTCAATTTTCATTATAATTTATGCTCTCCTTGGAAATCCCCAAAGGCTACAAATTGGGACTTGGATTTTGTTTTCTTGATCTAGATTTAAGATTAAATTTCAAAGTGTGTACTACTATACTTTTCCCCCACACACCCTGCCTCAGGGAGCTGGTTGTCAAACATTTACCAGTGTATCACAACTGGTGATACTCAGAGCTCCAGAGTAATGACTCAGCCTCCATATAGAGAGAAGGGCAGGGTTCATGTTTATGTCTCTATCCTCGTTGTTGGAACATATTATAAAGAAGCATCCTCATTGAATAGATCATTTAGGACTTAACAGCATCAGGGAAAAAAATTTAATCACATAAAAGATATGTAAAAACAAATGGGGAAAGGGGAAGAAAGGATACTTTTTGGGTTATTCAGTGTGTTAGGGCTCTCTCTGCCTCTGCTTCTTTCCAGTATTGGGGAGCTAATTGAGCAGTGAAATCTCCATCAGTGGGATTTTCCTCTCCTCCTCTTCTTCTTCTTTCTCTCCCTCCTTTTCTTCCTCTACTGGTTTGGTGGCCAGTAGAGGAATAGCCCTAGTTCCTTTTTTGACTCAGTTGTTATTACCCATGTATATGTTTTGTGAATAAAAAACTTTAATAAAAAATTTAAAAAGAAAATGTTAAGTTGAGATAAAGTATAATTTAATTAAATTCCCATAAGAATACCAATTTAATTTTTCAAAAATCTTTTTTAAGCACTAGCTATAGAATCAGATGCTTTTTTATTAAAAAATAAACTTTTAGAAATTAATGAGATTTAATCAAAGCAAGAAATTAAAACACTAAATTGCTTTACATCTCCAAAACATACACATACACACACACACACAATTAGTAAGAAAGTTCTTGTCAACAGTACACTTTCCATTTGATTCAACTCAATGAACATTTATTAAATACTTATTGTATACAAGGCAGTGTGCTGAGCATTGAGGAGACAAAAATGGAAAGTGGCAGAGTCAAAACAAATCAGAGTGATTGAATGGATGGGGAGCATTGCCTAAGCTTCTTAGCTTTTCCTTGGAGGGCACTTGGCTCTTGCTGAGATTTTGGAAACTTAGGTATATAAATGAGGGATGAGCAGGCAGCCCCCTCTGTATCCCCTCAGAGTTGACGTACCTTTTCTGTTTCTAGGATCATTTAAACTTTTATTGTACTGCCAGTAGTCTGGGAAACTTGATTCTCTCCATCAAGTGTGAAGAGGCTGAAGGCATTGAGTACCTGCGGATCATCCTCAGGTGAGAGCCACAGTGCAGTGGGGTGCATCAGGGCTTTCTTGGCAAAGATACCATTTCCTTCTCCACCTCATTTTGCAGATGGGGAAACTGAGGCAAACAGATTAAGTGACTTGTCTAGGGTCACACAGCTAGTAAGTGTCTGAGGTTGGATTTGAAGTCGGGTCCTCCTGACTGCAGGGTCAGTACTCTGTACACTAAGGTACCACCGTATAAATGGTATTTATTGTTATCATGAACTTTCTCTGAAATGGGGTTCTGTTCTTATGGCATTTATTGGGGCTCCTCCATCCTGCCTCTGTCCCTAGAAGGGACGCGGGGGCAAGTAGAGGAATCACACCCAAGTGACTCTGAGGGAGTCATTAGCTTCTTCGGCCCAAGTTTCCTCAATTATGAAATGAGAAATGGGGACTTGATGGCCTTCGAGGTCACTTCTAGCTCTCGGGTGACTCCCCTACATAAGGAATGGCTTTGAGCTTCCACCAGTGGTCTGCCTGAAGGCCTGGCAGGGCCGCCCCAGCCCAGATGGTGCAGAAATCCCACACAAACAGACCTCAAAGTCTGTAATAATTGCGGTTCAAGGAAAGCTGTCCATTGCTCCTCTAAGATCCATAAAGAAAATTTGATTTTACTTGTGCGAGGGGAACTTGGTCTCCAAATGGGTCCTTTGGTGGGAACTTCAGTCGTAAAGAGAATAACCACTCCCTTCCTGCCCAGTTTGTAGCGGAAGCTCTGCCATTTATTTATGTGACTCTGGATTCATCACCATCTCTCTCTGGGACCTCAGTTTCCCTATTAGTCCTGAGGGGGGAGTTAAGCTCCAAGCCCCCTGTGGACCCTCCACTGAACTTTTCCTGTCAAGGCTACAGAAAGCCCTTCAGATACTGGGTTTGCTCAAAAGCGGGGTACACCTGGATCCCCAGACTTGCCCAACAGATGGCTATGAGGGAAGTTGTTTGCATTATGGAATGATTCATCCCACAGGGATTCTTTAAATAGCCTGCTCCCCAAAGCATTTATAGTAGGATTCATAGGATTATAAATCACAGATCTAGGGCTGAAAAGGACAACAAAGAACACACAGTCCAATCCCTTCATTTACAGATGAGGAAACTGAGGTAAACTGGATCTACTGAGGCTAGATTTGAATTCAAGGAAATGAGCTCCTGATTCCAAGCCCAGTGCTCCATCCACCATACCTCCTAGCTGGCCCAAACCTGGGATATGAAATTAGGTACTCTCTTTCCTCCCTGTGCATCTGAACTCCACCATCATCACAGAGATCATTGTGTCTCACTGTGCAATCATCTTCCCTTAGGTCCAAAGTGAAAACCGTTCACGAGAGGATTCCCCTGGCAGGACTGAGCAAGCTACCCAGCATCCCTCAAATTGCCAAGGTAAAACAAAGCCAAAGGCAAGTCTCTCTGGAAAACCTTGGCTACCCCAGGTGGAGGGGCACCTGGTTGGGAGATTCATCCGAACTTGGTGGGCACAGTCTGCCATGGGTACCATCAAAATTCTGCTCAGAGTTCTGCTTTTACCTGCTTCATGGTTGCGAGTGAGTAGCAGAACTCTAACTAGGAGAGGGCAATAAGGGCTTTGTCCCTGGACACCAAATTTGAAGATTTAAAGGGCACTGAAGAACTTTTGGCTCATTAGCAGCATTGAAACAAAAAACATTAACTCCTAGAGAGTCAGAACAATTAGCTAAAATAGAAAACTACTCATTGACAGGCTGGGTGAGATGGTCCCAACCATTTTGGTGCGATTTCTGTTCCCCACTCTACAGAAATCCTCCACAGGTAGACCTCACATTGTGCAATGAAACGGATTTCTTCCCCTACTCTGTCCTACTTCTAGACCAGATCCTCCCCCAGTAGCAGGCTCACAACAGTGTCTCTGAGTCTCTGTTTCTCCCCCCAAATAGATCACCATTTGTGCTCCTTGTCCAGGGATAAAAATTCCTGATTATAGCTCTGGTGAATGGACTTGGGACTCTGTAACTATAGAAGTTTCTCCCAGAATTTTTCTTTCCATTCCAGACTCATTACCATAGGGTCAGGGTATGAAGGGCAGCTTCTCCGCCTCCCCCTCCCCAATCCCCTTGGTATAGAGTATGGCTTTGCTTCTGGCTAACCCCGCTCTGTGTACAGCACATGTTTTGGGGACTCCGATGAATTAGACCTTGTTGGAACGCAGAATTTGTCAAAGGGAAAAATGGGAGCTAATGTTGACAAGTAGCAAGGATGTACGTCCTTACCGTCAACTCACCCCTTGTCCATGAGGTCCTTGCCTCTCAGGAAGAGACTCAGAAGTGAATGGTGTGTCTGGTTCCCCATTTCTGAGCTCCAAGGAAGGGGTTCTAGGAGATCTGGGGAAAGGGCCTGAATTAACTGCAAAGGATGAGCTCGGCTCTAAGGAGCAAGACCGATGGTTGGGAGAGTCACAGAACTTCCCTAGATAACAGCAGAGTTCTCTCTTCTCCTCTCTAAACAAGCTTCTCTCTCCTCCCTCCCACAATCAGCCCCCTGCAGAATTTTCTAATGGGCCCTGTGGGTTTCTACTGTGATTCTTCCTAAATAAGATCATCTAGGGAGTTGCTTGTTCAAAAATGGCGGCCATGGAGTGATGTAGGAGAGTCAATTAAACAGCCATGGGTGTTAGGGAGGGAAAGACAGGAGGAGGGGGATAAAGGTTATACGAGTGGGTGGCTGGATGGGAACAGAAGTCCTGGGGTAAGGAATACCCAACAGCAAGTAATTCTGAAATTGGGAGAGATATTTTTTTCCTTTTTGATCTGATTTTTCTTGTGCAGCACGATGATTGTGGAAATATGGATAGAAGAATTGCACTGTTTAATAGATATTAGATTACTTGCCATCTAGGGCAGGGGGAAAGGAGGGAAAAAATTTGGAACACGAGGTTTTGCAACGGTGAATGTTGGAAATTATCCGTGCATGTGTTTTGAAAATAAAAAGCTTTAAGAAAAAGAAAAAGGAAGAAACTGGGAGAGAGCTCCTTTTGCAGATCTTGGATAGAGGGGAGAATATTCCACAGTCATTTGGGGAAGAGCATGGTCTCTCTCAGAGAGAAAAAGGAATGGTGTGCACATGCACATGTGTGTGTGTGTGTGTGTGTGTGTGTGTGTAGGACAGAGTTGGTTATTAAAGCATGAGCTTTTCTCTCTGCAGGCTTTCTGTGATGATGCCATGGGACTGAAATTCAATCCCGTCCTGTACCCCAAGGTGAGAATCCCCAAAACAGTCCCTCCCCTTGTCCCATAAAGCCCCACCGGGAACTGTCTCCTCCTTCCTCCAGGACAACATCCCCTAGAAATAGTGCTGATGCTCTGAGATTACTCCCACATAATGGTCAGGCTTTCTTGGGGTCCTGTACCCCAAGGTGAGAATCCCCAAGACAACCCCTCCCCTGCCCCATGAAACCCCACTGGGAACTGTCTCCTCCTTCCTCCAGAACAACATCCCCTAGAAGTAGTCCTGATGCTCTGAAGTTACTGCCACATCCTAGCCAGGTTTTTTCATCTCGTTCTTATTCATTGGGATTTTTCCCCCCTTGATGGACCAGACTTGAAATTGGTCTTGGTACCTCCCAGTGAGAAAAAGCCATCCAGCAGTACAGGTCAGCACCTGCTCTGCCTTGGGCACTGAGTTGGCCGGAGACACGCTGTCGGTACGCATCAGAGGCAAGACTTGGGCCAAGATTTTTCCACATTCTGAGTCTGGCTCTTTATCCTTTATACCCCTCTCCCTTTCTTTATTGTTTGTTGTGATGACCATTAAAAATCATCTTGGTCCTCCCTGCTGGCTCTGCTGGTCTATGATTAGCCTGCTGTAGATCCCAGGTCTCCATCTTGTCTGAATGGATCACTTCCCATAGGGGCCAATACCAGAGGAAAATAAGCTCCCGCAACTGGAAGGGGGGGAGGGGTCCTTGTGAAGGTAATCTAGTGATCCTCAATGGCTTTGCTACAGTATAGGGATCTGCCCCAAGCTTTGCAGAGAGTGCCCACATGCAAATGAATCTTCAACTGTCCTGTAGCTTTCTGAAATACATCATAGCAAAGAGCAATAATTGGGAGCAAAAAAAAGTTTGAAAACTGTGGCCTCCCAGGTAATCCCACCTGCTGGGTGATGTAATCACACCTGCTTAGCAGGTGGGATTACCTGGGAGGTCCCAGAAAACCACCAATCTAGTCCAAATCCCTCATCTTATAGAAGGGGAAACTGAGTCCCAGAGAAGGTCCAAGGTCACCTACTGAGTTAGTGAGGGAAGCTTCTGGATTAAAACCCAGAACTCCAGACTCCCAATTTTACGGCACCACGCTATCTTCAGTGATCAGGTAAAGGAATGAGAACAACAAAAAGACCAGTCCCCCATGACCCCAGATGGAAAAAGGCAAGGACAACATTCGACTTGATGTCCTGAAATAAATTGCTTCTCGGGTAGATTAACAGTGGCTCCTGCCCACCTCCCAGCCCGCCCCCCTACAATCCTGCCATGCACTCAGGGTGGCCATCGGGGCTGGGAATCATTGCAGCGTTTCCTTTGTTGTTGTTATTGTTGTTTTGTTTTGCAAAATAATCGGGTTAAGTGACTTGCCCAGGATCACACAGCTAATAAGTGACAACTGTCTAGGCTGGATCTGAATTCAGATCCTCCCGACTCCAGGATGATCCACTATAGCGCCAACTAGCTGCCCCTGGAGTATCTCAACATGTGCGCGCATGAAACAGTCTTAAAAATTGAAGTCCAAGAAATGATTTCAGGTTGCTGACGTGGCTCTCTGCTCTCCAAATCTCTCTCCAGCCCTGGCGAACAAACCAAAGGGCAGTTATACATGAGGATGTTAGTTGGTTTCCTTAAGACACGGCCTGTTCTTAACCTCAATTCTGGGGGGAAAAAACAATTAAAAACCCCCAAACTCAGAAGCCTCAGCCCCAGGCCAGGCAGTCCAGGCTAATTAGATGGGGACCAGGAACTGTCCCAGGGGAAAACAAAAGCCCACAGCGGCCATCCCCGTCCAGGAGCTGCCAGTGTTGTCAGAGGCTGGGGAGAAACTGAGCTTCCCGGGCTCCAGCAGGCCCTGAGACTCTCGGGTGTCTCAGGGACTTAGGGGAGCATGCAGGAAGAAGCAGCCTTCGGTGCAAATGAGATCTCCCCATCCTGGGAGGCAGAGCTGAGGAGGAGCCAGTGAAGGGACCAAGTCTGGAGAAGTGGGGCTCATCTGCTGGGCAGTGACTCCATGCCCTGGGGAGGGGATCTGGGAAATAAGAGCAGGACTCTGAGAGCCGGGCAGCCTCGATGTCTTGGCTAACTCTCTCAGCTGTGGCTACTCACTATCCCTGACCACACACACACACACACACACACACACACACACACACACACACACACTTTATTTTTGTCCAGATCTAGGATTTCACAGGATGGGGGGCAAATCTTGGCAAAGGAACTCTCTCTATCAATACATTTCAGCAGCAGCTCTGTAACACTAAGTCACAGAGCAATCCAGGGTGCTGAGGGACTCAGGAACCTGCTTAGGGTCACCTGACCAAGGACTTGAACCCAGGTCGGTCTGGCTCTAAGTCCCCTATGGCATGCCGGTGTGAGATTGATACATAGGCAGATGGATGGATGGATAGACAAATGAATAAGCAAATGGGAAAATATACAGACAGATAAGATGGATGGATGGATTGATAAAGAGAAGAGATGGATGGAGAGATAAATTGGTAGATAGATGGATGAATGGATGGATGGAAAGAGATGGATAGATAAATGATAGATGAACAGGTAAATAGATAAATATATAGGGAGATAGAGGGATGGATGGATGGATGAATAAGCAAATAGATAAATATATAGATAGATGAGTGGATAAATTGAGATGGATGGATAGATGAATGGATAGATAGATGAATGAAGATAGATGAAGTCAAATAAATATATATATATATATATATATAAGCAGATAGATGGATGGATGGATAGATGGAGAGAGATGGGTAGAGAAATAGATGAATAGGCAAATAAATGTATAGGTGGATGGATGGATGGATAGATGGATAAATAAATGAACACAGGTGAAGTTTACAAAAGACTCTGTGGGTTCAAATTCTACCTCTGATGTTAGGATAAGTCCCCCACCTCCCTGTGACTCAGTTCCCCCACCTGTAAAATGAGAAAGATGGACCTCCATGGCCCCTTCTCTTTTGAGGAATGTGATCTGATATAGAGTAATCAACTAACAGCTGGTTATCGAGAGCTTACTGTGTGCCAGGCACTGTGCTAAGTGTTGAGGAAACAAAAATCTGTATGTGCATCGGCTCACTTGTGCTGATTCCAAATTGTAGCTAGAATCGTCTCGTTTTTAGCTGGGAAGAGACCTCGGGAAGTGAGGCAGCCCTATCACTTTGGGCCACATTAGAACAGCTCCTGAGGTATTCTTGCCAATCGGACCTCAGTTTTTCCACCTTATTTGGACCAGAGGATCCCTAGGGATCCTTCCCATTCTACACTCTAATGTTCTGTGATTCCTCGCTGTACCCAACACAAGGATGCTTGGAAACAGGGGCAGTATGGCATAGTGGATAGAGGATTTGAACTAAGAAAGACCTGAATTCAAATTCTTCTCTAGTTGCATGACCCTGGACAAGTCCCCTAGCTTGTCGTCTCAGATCTCTCCTCCCTAAAATGAAGGGATTGGACTGACCACTAAAGACCCTTACAGCTCTAAATGATCCTACAATCTGCATCAGGAGAAACAGCTAAGACCCTTGGGATCTCAGTGACCCGTCCAGTCTGGGAACAGCCCCCTCTCCCACCTTTTCCTTATCCCACCTTATTCATTTTCCCCTTGTGGAGTTTCCTTTCCATCCCCAGGATTTTGTTTCAGGGATGACCCTGCTCCTGCCTTCCCCACTGTGGTCACAGCACTGAGATTGACTCCTTTCCTCTCCTCTCCTCCAGGCTTCCCAAATGATTGTGTCCTATGACGAACACGAAGTCAACAATACGTTCAAATTTGGCGTTATTTATCAAAAAGCCCGCCAGGTAAGCTAGGACTTATGGATTAGGCAGGGCAATCCCAGTGGGGGCTCGTGGTGTCAAGTCCTATCAAGTCAACAAGCATTCATTATTGAGCCAGACATTATACCAAGTTCTGAAGGATAGAAGGAAGGCAAAAACACGGTCCTGCCTCTGAAGGATTCATATTCTACTGGGAGAGACAACATGAAAATAACTATTATATATATACATATATATGTATGTATATATACACAAGACATATACGGGTAAATTGGAGATCAGGTAAAGTGCCCTTAGGGAGAGAACACTAGCAATGGCAGGAGAAGGGAACTGGGCAACGACTCCTACAGTGGGCAGGGAAACCAGGGGGTGGAACGGCATTCCTGGTGGGAGAACCAGCAGATGCAAATGCACAAAGTTGGGAAATGGCGGGTCATGTGTGAATTGCAGCATCCATCCTTTCCAGCTGGCCTTTCCAGGCTCATTTCCCTCTCTTCTCTTTCATGCACGTCATCTTCAAACCAAACTGGCTGTTCCAGACCCCACTCTGTGCATTTCTAAATGTGTGATTTATGGCTCTGAAATACACTGGTCTCACCTGTGGAAAATTTTTCTTGTCAAAGCTCAGCTCCACTTCCTCCATGGAACCTTGGAGGGTCTGCCCCCACCCCTGATGTCATCATCTTCCTCAGCTATCTCAAGGGTCCTTTTGTCTTGCCTTCTCTTTGTCCCCATCCCAATCCCTGGTACCATAACTGTGTAGCTGTCTTAGCCACTCTCCTTAAATACTTTGAAACTGGAAACAAAGCCACCTTTCATCATAGAGGACTCTGGGATTGCACATTTAAGAGTGGGAGGGATCAGAAACCATCTTGTCCAGTCTCTCTACTTTAGAGATGAGGAAACTGGATTAGGGTCAAAGATCTAATAAGAAAAGGACCTCAGACACTATCTTGTCCAGTCTTTCCACTTTACAGATGAGGAAACAGAATTAGGGGCAAGATCTAGCAAAGAAGGGGCCTCAAAGCCTAACTAGGCTGGTCCTTCCCCTTTTAGTGACTAGGAAATGAAGTCGGCCACGTTAAATCAGCTCCCGGGGAATTCTGCCATCCCAGCCTCAGTTTCCCTCACTCAATTTGAACCAGAAGATCACTTGGGCCCCTTCCTACTCTAAATTCTATAGTTCTGTAATTTTATTCTTGGTTTCCCCATTATCCCCAACTCAAGGATGCTTGGAAACAGGGAGCACTCCTTGGTCAAGAGGACTTGCCCAAAGGCAAAGAAATGGTGTCAGAAGCAGATTTGGAATCTAGGTCCTTTGAGACTTTTGTCCATGAGACCATGAGGAGCCTTAACAAGTAGCCACTGAGTTGAATTGAATTGAATTCTTCAGCAGAGTCTCTGAGAGTCTGCCCAGCATTTTTGCTTCTCAAACACTCCTCCCATCAAGGTCACATTTAAAGTGTGGCCAGGACACCAAAAGGAGGCCAGCCTTTCTGGGCAAAGCTAATAGTGCTGGCCCCAGCTGGGATCCCTCTAGGAGCCATTTAGCTTTAAATAGAGAAAACAACAGCTGTTCTCTGGTCCACTAGACGCCCTAACCCTGCTCAGCCATCTGACCATGCAGTGGGAACCACAGGGGAGTCTGGGTTCCAGAGTGGGGAGGAGGCAAGGTGGCCTCTCCCTACTCTAGCACACACCGGCCTTTCCAGGAAAAAAAAGCTCTTCCCAACTTTGTGCATTTCTCAATTCTCTCCTCCATAAAATGAAGGGGACCCTGGTAAAGTAGGGAAAATGCTGACCTGGGAGCAGTTCTCCCAGAAGAGTTCTGTATTCAAATCCTGCTCCTGCCATTTGTGATCCTGTGACCAATGACAAGTGACTGATCCTCTCTGAATCTCCAGTAAAATGGGGGTGACAGTAATAGCATCTACCTCCTAGGTTTGTTGTGAGCATCTGATGAACGCAAACCATAGCTACGGAAGAGTCATAGCTGGCTTTCCATCAGCCTTTAAGGTTCCTCATGCAGGCAAGATGTAGCCCAGGTGGGACAGGAACCCAGATCTCCCTGATGTCCTCTAAGCCATAGGGATATAGGGACTGTGGGTCTAAAAACATCTCCCATGATTCATAGTGCTATAGCTATTGCATACACATATGTCTTTCCTTCTGGTGGATTATCAGCTCCTTGAGGGGAGGGACTGGGCCATGTTCATCTTTTTCTTTCCTGTAGTGTTTTTCATATAGCAGATGGATTACTATTCAATATTGTATTAGAAATACTAGCTTTGGCAATAAAAGAAGAAATAGAGATTAAAGGAATTAGAATAGGAAATGAGGAAACCAAATGATCACTCTTTGCAGATGACATGATGGTATACTTAGAGAACCCTAGAGAATCAACTAAAAAACTATTAGAAACAATTCACAACTTTAGCAAAGTTGCAGGATACAAAATAAATACATACAAACCATCAGCATTTTTATATATTACCAATAAAGTTCAGCAGCAAGAGATAAAAAGAGAAATTCCATTTAAAATAACTGTTAATAGTATAAAATATTTGGGAATCTATCTGCCAAGGGAAAGTCAGGAACTATACCAACTAAACTATAAAACACTCTTCACACAAAATCAGATCTAAACAATTGGGGAAAAAAATCAAATGCACTTGGATAAGTCGAGTGAATAAAATAAAAATAACACTACCTAAACATATAGCAGGTGGAAGCAAGGAAGCAAGGAAAGAAGGAAGGAGAGGAGGGAAGAAGGAAGAAAAGAAAAGGAGGAAGGAAAAAGAGAAAGGAAGGAAAAAAGGAGGGAGGGAGGGAAAGAAGGAGGTGGAAGGGAGGGAGAGAGGAAAGAAGGGAAAAAAGAGAAGAGTAGGAGGAAGGAAGGAAGGGAGAAGGGAGAGAAGGAGGGAAGGAAGTGAGGGAGAGAAGGGAAGGAAAAGAGTAAGCTTGGGCCTAAATAGGAGATGATGGCCCATAGGATTAAGAGCCCCCTAATACCCTTCCCCTTTTCTTAGTCCTTTCTGTCGCAAATGCCCCATCTCCCCTTCTTGGAACAGTCTGACACACTGAGAAGAGCATTAAGCTTGGATCCAATTCTGATCAATCAAAATCAAGTTTGAATTCTGACCCTGCCATTTCTTTGGACAAGTCACGTAAATTCTCTATTCCTCAGTTTCCTCATCCGTAGAATGACAACATTGGTCCCACGTCCCTTTTAGCCCTGGCTGTGGCCCCGTGCTCTCCCCCCACAGAGAAGAGCATGATTCTTTTTCTGCCTGCCAGTAGGTGTTTATTTTTCTTGGCCAGATAACAGTTAATATCCTCATCTGAAGATTAGACCACAAGAGACATGTGTTCGCTTAAAAACACTCTAATTAAGCAAAGACTTTAGTATCTGAACGCCCAATACAGATGAATCTCATAATTTAGTGAAGATTATTCAGGGAGGCTCTCTAATTATTTTCCCATATTGCATTTTTATTGGGTACAGCTCTGCTAATGCAAACTCCATAACGAAAGTGGTGTTGTGCAGAAATACGCCGATGCCGATCTCATAAAGTGATTAGAATCCAATGTTCCAGCAGGGTTGTAATTATTTATCATTAACCAAACACCTCTGAGAGCAGGCAAGCGGGTGTTGTTCGTGTATCTGATGCTGTTGGGAAAAAGAAACGAGGAGATAAAAGCCTTTTTAAAAAATATATGCAGATTGTTGCTTTGAAAACCAGCTGCCTAGGGAAATTTGACATGAGGATCTGCTATATTAAAGCTTTTACTGTTCTCTGTATAGAAGCATGACGCTCCTGAGCCACCGGGGACTTTTAGGACACAGATTTAATGCCATTTTCCCCAAAGTAGGATTGGATAGCATGAAATCATCCACATTTCCCCCAAATCAAAAACCTCAGAGATCAATGAACCCAACCCTCTCACATTTTATGGAGAGCTTGAGCCACTTCTCCAGGATGATTCCAGGGTTCAAACTGAGCTCATCGGAGCTTAGGGCCATGGCTGTTTTCACTAATCCTGTGGGGGCTTCTTGGAAGTGGGGAGGGAGTGGAAAGGGAGGTCTTAGGCCACTGGGCTGGTCCCAGGAGAGACAGCGAGGACCGAAGGAGTCACCGTGACCATACCCGGAGTGTGACGGCATCCCCCAGCAGACTCAAGAGTTCTTTGAAGGCTGGGCTGTCTACCCCACTGGGGCCCATGGCACATGAAAAGCTGGCTCCTGAACCAATTGGGTTTAATTCCATTCAACGAGCTAGAAGCCAGGCAGATTTCCTTGATGGGCCATGTCTATACTGTGGCAGTGTTTCAACATCTCAAGGCTGTCTCCTCCAAACCTCACCTTTTACAAATAGGGAAACCGAGGCTGGGAGCAGGTAGTCCAGCAGAAGCAGAGCTGGAATTGAACCCGTGTCTTCCAGAGGTCCTTGCCATCCACTAACTACCCTCATCCAAGCAATGACCCTCATATAGCAGCCAATCTTCACTGAGAAGAAAGAGCTAAATGCAACTTCTTTCAGTGATCTCCCTCCTTTCCTCCCTCTCATGGTTGTGAGAAAAGTGTTCTGGAAACCTTGAAGGCTCTTAGGGACGGGAGTGATAGTTTGAAGTGGGAGGGGGACTCACACCCAGAGAACAATTTTCTTGTCTCCTTCCCATGGAAACAATTCTTTTCTCTTTGCGGGTTTCTTTTTCAGACGCAAGAGGAGGAGCTGTTTGGGAACAATGAAGAGAGCCCAGCTTTCAAAGAGTTCTTGAGTCTGCTGGGAGACACCATCACACTACAGGATTTTAAAGGGTGGGTTTTATTTCATTTTCATTTATTTCCTTTGGTTTTCTATCCCCTTCACTTCCCACTGATCCCTCCCCAGAGCTGTCCCATGTGACGACAAATTTTAAAAAGAAGGAAAAAAGCAATTTAGTAAAATTAATCTGCATCTATCAACCAAATCTAACAGCATCCCCCTATTGTCCCCCACCTCTACACAGAAAAAGAGAGATCCAATTTCCAGTCTCTTCTTGGGACCCGGGCTTTGTCACTCTAATCACAAAGAGTTCAGCTCTCTCTCAGCCTCTTTTTCGTTCTTTCCATTTAATTGTCATAGTCACGGTATATGTTGTTTTCCTGATTCTGCATATTTCAGTCTGTATTCATTCACATAAATCTTCCCATGCTTCTCTGAAGTCATCTCTTTTACTCTTTATCAGAAACTAGTATTCCACAATGTGCTTAGCCGTGTCTCAGTATACGGTCTCGAGGCATAGATTTTAATAAAAAGGGACTGCTTGGGTCCCTTTGACATAGATTAGAAGAAGTCGATGGACCTTTCACATATACCTCGGTCTTTAAGAGAAAGTTTGGGCCCAAGGCTCCCTTACCCAATTCAGCCTTCGGAACTGACCTAAAATATCAATCAACCAAAACAGGATTAAATTTAAAACTAGAAGCCCCTATTATTCTTTTTTTTTAATTTTTAATTTTTTTATTAAAGCTTTTTATTTACAATACATATACATGGGTAAGTTTTCAACAGTGACCCTTGCAAAACTTTCTGCTCCAAATTTTTCCCTCCTTCCCCCACCCCCTCCTCTAGATCGCAGGTAGTCCAATATATGTTAAATATGTTAAAATATATGATAAATCCAATATATATATATATACACACACACAAATTTATAGTTATCTTGCTGCACAAGAAAAGTCAGATCTAGTAAGAAAAAAAAAAACAAAACAAAACCTGACAAGGAAAACAAAATGCAAGCAAACATCAACAGAAAGCATGAAAATGCTAGGTTGTCCCCTATTATTATTTGGCAAAAATTGGCTTTAGGGAGCACCCCGAGTTTGGTTGATTTGGCTTATCGACTTTCTGGATGGCATATAACTCTGGACCAGCATTTGATCCAGCCCTCAAAGAGACCGGCCAGCTTCCCCACTGTGGTTAAGGAATCAAACGATAAAATATTCACAGAATCATTTTTAAAATTTTGTTGGTGGTAGGGGGCAGCTAGGTGGTCCAGTGGATAGAGCACCAGCCCTGAAGTCAGGAGGACCTGAGTTCAAATCTGGCCTCAGACACTTCTTAGCTGTGTGACCCTGGGCAAGTCACTTAATCCCAATTGCCTTAGGGGGAAAAATTTTTTTGTTGGTGGGATACACAGGAAACAACACTGGCCTTAGGATTAAGGGATCTGTGTTCAAATCCCACCTGACATTTTGCCTGTGTGACCATAGGCAAGTCATTCCCCTTCCCTTCCCTAGGGCAAAGTTTTCTCATCTGTTAAATTGGAGAGGTGAGTTTAGAAGGCCTCAGTGAACCCTACCAGCTCTAGACCTTTGGAAACATAAAATAGAAGATAACTTTAAAACTATTAAACTGAAATAAATATAAAATATATTTAATATATAATAAATACATGCATAAATATTCCAAATCCAGAGGTCCTTGCCATCCACTAACTACCCTCATCCAAGGTATTATGTATGTAATAAAATCTCTATATAAAATCTTCAAACTAGCAGAAGATGCACTTGAGATCTTATTTCATCCAGCTTCGAAAAGGAAATAGAACTAGTGCTAAATGAACTCCAAATTCTGTCAAACTTCTAACAAATAATTTATACTGATAAAATGCAAATTATTTTCAAAAACAGAAATTCAAGAAAACATTTTCCTACTCAAGCTTTTAATCAACCAATAAACATTAATTAATTAAACAGTCAATAAACATTTATTATTGTTGCTCTGTGCCAGGCACTGTGTTCAGTGCTGGAGATCAGAATCAAAAAGTAGTCCCTGCCCTCAAAGGAACTTGTGGTCCAATGGGGGAGACAACCTACAAACAATATGTACAGGGCAGCTAGGTGGCACAGTGGATAGAGCACCAGCCCTGAAGCCAGGAGGACCTGAGTTCGGATCTGGTCTCAGACACGTAACAGCTGTGTGACCCTGGGCAAGTCACTTAACCCCAATTGCCTCAGCAAAACAAACAAACAAAAAAAAAAAATGTACAAAAGAAGCTAAGCCTATTATTTCAAGAAGGTGAGAAACTGTGTAGAATCTTCCTCCACCAATATACTCATCAACCCCTGCTGTAACTTATAGGCTAAAAGAACATTTGAGGTTCATTTATGATCCAACAATCTAGCACTGAACATTTATTAAATGCCTACTGTATGCCAGCAACTAGAGATGCAAAGACAAGAGTGATGCAATCTCTAAGGTTTCACATTATAACAAGGGAGACACCATGCATATATATTAGTATATACAAAGTAGAAAGAAATTTGGGGGGGCAGTAGTGCAGGGGATAGAGCAGCAGCCCCAAAGTCAGGAGGACCTGAGTTCAAATCTGACCTCAGACACTTAATACTTCCTTGCTATGTGACCCTGGGCAAGTCATTTAACCCCAATTGCCTCAGCAAAAAAAAGAAAAAAAAAAAGAAATTTGGAGTTGGGATGAAAGGAGTGAAGAGGAGTCCAATGAGTAAGTTTTACAGGCAGGACTTGAAATCACATCCTCCTGGCTCCATTCAGTACAATAATAAATGTAATAAAATCTATATATTCAATACAATATTCATTCAGTACAATACGATAACTCTCCTAGAGCAAAGAATCATAGACCATCAAAGCTGGAAGGGGCTTCTGAGAAAGTCCAACCCTTTCACTTTACAGAGAAGGCAACTGAGGCCTAGGAGGGAAAGGAGGTGGCTAGTTAGTGGCAACTCCAAGACTGCCCCCCAGCCTCCTGACACTTTCCCTACCCCAGACAGACCATTTCCTTTCTCAGCCTCATTCCTTACAATTAAAAGACCAAGAGTTTCGGTCAAATTGTATTTTATTTTCTTTAAGAAATGACCCTCTGCCTAAAGCTCCACTGTGTTCCCCATCCCCACTCCAAGCAGCCATGTAGCCCTAGCCTGATGCTCCCTGATTTTTTTTTTTTTTTTTGATGTCAGAAAATGGAATTTCCAGATTACTTCCTATGTTGGACAATGATGATAAGAACTAGCAGTATATAGTGCTTTAAGGTACCTGCCAGTGCTCTGCCCAAAGGCATATACATTTTTATTGCTAAAACCTCCCAAGATGCCTTGGGGTTTATTTATGGCTAGATTTTTTTCTAAAGATCATGCCTTAGACCCGAATCACTCTGGCTCTCATTGATTGATCAATAATAGGTCTCAGCCCAAGTCTCACTTGATCACTGGTTTTATGTCTTATTGTCTATGTCTTATGTTTACTCAACATAAATAGTAATTGTATCTGTTTTGTCCAGAACCCTTGAAAATCTTCACCTCCCAGATTTATTTATTTTTGACTAAGTAAAAGAGACCATTTTTTGCCTCATTTCTTATCTAACCTTGATCATTGAATGGGTGTTGCCTCAGTCAAATTGAGTCAAAGATTTAACTTAAAAAGGTCAGGGTCTCTCATTGCATGAGGGGGAGGATCCTAAGTCATCCTGATCTGGCCACGGACCCAGATGGCTCCAGAGGAGAAAGTGAGGCAGGTGCCCTTGCACTTGCATTTCATGGTACCCCTCCCTGATATCAGGGTCCTCTTTGAGAATGAAGGACAAACAATAAAAACAGTAAGATTGGCAGAGTCCTCCATGAGTTAATGAATTAATAGGATCCTCAGGACAACCCTATGAGGGTGGGTGCAGTCATTAATCCCATTTTATAGATGAGGAAATTGAGGCACCAAAAAGTTAAGTTACATACATAGTTAATAAGTGTCTACGGCACTTCTTGGTTCCAGAAGGTGGGGGCTATAACAGAGTCTGCCCAGTCTCTGGGGTAGGTACTTGGCTCTGCTCCTGGCAGGAAGTCTACAAGTACCCACATGTTTAAGCATGCAGCTCTCCAGATGGGCAGACAGTATTGTATAGCTTTACCCTAAATCTTGAAAAAGGATTTTTGTATTTTTAACAACTCATTTGTTGCTAGAATTTCGGCAAGTCTGCTCCAGGTCTGCTCCAAAGATACTTCCCATCTGGTTTTCCCAGCTAAATGGATCCCAGCCCCTCTGTTCCTCTCCTTTTTTTTTTTTCTTCTTATCTCCTCTTCTCCCATCCATTTGTCACACCTTGTCTCATCTCATTTGACCTCCCCTTCCCTTTCCCTCCTTTGCCTTCTTTCTCTCTTCCCTCTCCATTCCTCACTCTTCCCTCTTCCACATTCATTTCTCATCCCTTTCATCTCCTTTCCCTTTCCCTTGCTCTCTTTTCCCCCTTTCTCTTTACTTCATCTTCTCCTCTTCTCTTATTTCCTAGTAGATGAAGCCCTAGATACTTACTATCAGGGTTCAATATAGATTGTTTTTTTAATCTTGTTATATCTGTGAGGCTAACAAGAAACCATTCATTGTTGTTGCTGTTGTTCAGTCATTTTTCAATGGGGTCCCCATTTGGGGGGGGGAAGATCCTGGGGTGATCTGCTGTTTCCTTCTCCAGCTCATTTTATGGATGAGAAAAATGAGGCAAACAGGGTCAAGTGACTTGCACACTACTACTAAGTGTCTGAGGCTGGATTTGCACTCAGGTCTTCCTGACGCCAAACCCGGTATTCTGTCTACTGTGCCACTTGTACCTGCCTCTCAAATAGGTTTTTATGTGATTGTGGATAAGTCACTTAATTTCTCTGTGCCTCAGTTTATTCATCTTTGAAATGGAAGGCTATGGTTGGGGGGGGGGGTGTTGAATTTGATCTCTAAAGTTCATTCCAGTCCTAAAATCTAGGATACTGTAATCTTTCCCCTCCTATCCTGTTTTATCTCCTTGTTTCTATCCTTGACTTTTGTATCACTATCTCTGCCTTCCTCCTCCTCTTCCTCCTCCTCCTCCTTTTCCTCTTCCTCCTTTTCCTCTTCCTCCTCTTCCTCCTCCTCCTCTTCCTCCTCCTCTCAGTGTAGTAAACAGACTTAGAATCATGAATCCCTGAGTTCAAATCCCAACTCAAAAACTAGCTTATATCACCCTGGCTACATTTCCCCATCTGCAAATTAAGAAGGTTGGACTTAATGACCACTAAGGTCCCTTTTTTTTTTTTTTTTTTTTACAAATTTATGATCCTATAATCCTTACTTATTCCTTTTATTCTTTCTTTCCTTCCCCATGTTCTCCTTTCTTCCATACTTCTCCCTTTTGGCCTTTCCTACTTATTCCTCTTCCTTCTCTTCCCCTTTCCTCTGTCTTCACTCCTCTTTCATCTCCTCTCCTCTCTGACTCTCCGTTTCTCACTCTCCTCTCTCCTATCTCTCTCCCCTTCTCTTTCCTTCA